>PVJH01019050.1:0-43664 GCA_004026705.1 Nesogale talazaci
GGGCATATGGGTTAATATCGGATGTATGACTTTGTACTGGACTGGATTGGGATGCCTTCATAGTGTCACATTCCTTTTGCATATAAACCCTTTCCTTATATTTATATGCGTGTCTTTGAAATTTGTTCCTCTAGTCTACCCACACTAACACAATGAGGTAGACTGAGCCTGTGGGGACTAATTAGCCATTGTATTCCTTCTCACTATAGAAACCAATCCTTTTATATATATATATATAATCATATGTGTCCTGGTTTTGTTTCTCTAGAGAACCCTGCCTAACACAGGATTTCTGACAAAGTAAGAACCAGATAAAATCCTCCTAATGAATATATCATAGTGCATGATTATATTATGGGTATGATACTTGATAATTTTATTTCGGGAGGTAAATGAATGATGACGTTAAACATTTCAGTCTGATGATATCAGCCTTTTTTCAGACATGTTTCTTTTTTGTGTGTGATACAAAGTTGGTTCAGTTGTTAAATATCTGTCTTCCCCTCTATGTAAATATATTTTACAGAGGGTACTATTTATATAACAATGTTCTCATTTATTCAGTACATTCAGACAAGGATTTCCATTGAAAATCAACATTTTTTCAATGATAAATTCACAGAAGGGCTTAATGATGTTAAGAACCTCTTTTCTCATAATCACCATCAGAAAACTTCATGTACAAAATTATAACTAACTCTGCAGGTAGTGACAGCAATGAAGTCATTATATGTTATGATTTCAAGAAAACCTATCCGATACTTCCTGTAAGAAAATGATCAACTCTGAATTTGTATTAAAAAAAGAAGAAGTTCTAGAAACATCACTGACCTATCATTATAGATAAGGTTTGCCTTATATTTAACCTCTATTGATAGGTACAGTGTATATGTGAGTTACCTCCGGGCAAGGATGCCTTCTTGTGCTTTTTGTTTTGTTCTGTTTTCCTTTGCATTACTGTTTTCCTTGCAAGGTAGAGCAAGATATATGAGAGATAATTTTTAAATTGAAATATTTAAACATTTACATATCTGTTAAATATTGAAGAAGTGATGAAAACTTCTCAGCCGCTAAATAAATGTTTGGAGGTACTGGTTCACACAGAGGGGCTTGGAAGGAAGAAATCGTGGTCCACTTTTGAAAAATCAGCCACTGAAGACCCAGTTAGTTCTAGTCTGACACACAAAAGGTCACCATGAGCCAGCAGAAACATAACAGCTACTGGTTTCAATGCTGAATATCCATCTGATCAGTGGATGCCTTTGTGTTAGGCATGTACGTTCATACTGAGATTAGTAGGAGAGAAGAAACATGGGTTGAAGACTCACATCTCACTGGAACTTTATGCTCGTTTCCTTTTGTTGAGACAGGAACGCTTTCAGCACTTTCAATGCTGTTTATTTTCTCTGCAGGCCCCAGTGCTCTCACGATGATGTTTACGAGTATGGGAAACATTTTAGCTTTCTGTTCTGTAAGGCAAGTTGTTGTTATGCTTTAAATGTTAGCAATTCATAGCTGCTTTCCTGAATTAAAAAAAATCATTTAATTTTGTTTTATCTCTCACAACTTTTAATCCACCTACCTGTGCTATAATCCATCAAGGCAGAGAACACACCACAGTTTGCGGGTAATGGGACTTGAAACTGATTTAGCTGTACCTGCATAAAAGCTGATGTGTCTTCAAAGTCACAGGCATAACTGTTCATGTATAAGACACATTGAAATCCTACAGTTGAAATCTACTGGTCTGGTTCTCATTTGAACTTGGAATACGTATTTTTCTCATTTTAGTATTTGTGAAAAAGCAAAAAAAAGTTTCTCAGAATCTTAAATTTAATCCCACAAGTTCTACTGTAGAAAAAAAAATGTAAAGTTTCCAAGACATTGTTAAATGTGGGTCTTTATCCATGGACATTAAGCTTATGATATTTTTCTAGATCTTTCTTGCTTCTCTACTTTGGCAGCTCTTCACTGGAAGTGAATTTTCTCAATGTGGGTTGAATAGTTTAAGTATTAAGAACTCCCGGTTGGTCATCCTCCTCATAGCCTGGTTTCTGAAGGCATTAGTGTCAATGTAACATCCTACTCCTCTCTAGGGCTTACAGGAAAACTGCTCTGTTCCGGAAGCAGCTGTGAGCCAGCGGCTATGAACTTGTGGCCCAACCACAGGATCAGGAACTTCTGAGTTAGAGCCCAGATTCTACTGAGGCCTACTGAGGGGTGAACTCGGGCAAGTTCCTTAACATGTGTCTGTCTCTCATTTTCCAGCTTTAGTGGAAAAAATAATATTTGCTCATTCACATTAAGCAGTTTATTCCAACCATACTGTGAATTATTTGCTTTTTAAAATTCATTATTATTATTATTATTTTAAAATCATTATATAGGGGGCTCATACAATTCTAATCACAATCCGTACATAGGAATGTTTTGTGTCTGTTGATATTGCTTTGCTTTAAAAGCAAAACTCATCAACAGTTTTTTTAAGAGGGATGGGATGATGATTTTTTTTGAAAATTAGAATATAAAAATTTCAAAAAAGTAAATTTGCATCAAGTGTATAGAAATATACATATACTCACTAAATAAATATGTTTATTATTAAACTTTATAACACTGGTTAATATGTAGTAGATTCTCATCTAATACTCATTAGATAAAAGAGTAAAGTTCAAGAAAATTATTAAAAGTACTAAAATGCAAAAAAATACTAAAGTGCTTCTCTCTATTCCATATATATTGCCTTGTGGGTTGTCATCAAGTTGGCTCCCATGCTTACCAATATCCTGTAAAGCAGATTATTACATTGACCCATTTCTATGCCATCTTCCAGTTTATTACCATACTAAAGTACACTATTGAAGTCACTGTGTATTTGGAGTGCCTTGCTGGTATAGTGCTTAGACCTTGACCTAAGATCTACATGGCCAGTAGTTCAAAACCACTTCACAAAAAAAGGTTGAGTTTTCTACTCCCATAAATAATTATAGTCTCGCAGAGTAGGAAAAAAATAACTATAGTTTCAGAAAACCAGAGAAAGCTGCAGTGAGTCAGCATTGACTCCATGACTGTGACTATAACCTATGGTGCTCATCTTTCAGGTGTAATATCATGGACAATATCGTGATGTGATTCATAGGCATATCACTACCTAATTTTTTAAGAAGTAGATCAACAGGTATTTCTTTTAAGTGTGCTGGAGTCTAGATACTTCACTGAAGCCTATTCATGGTGACCAGACTGGAATTTGGAATACTGTGACATTGCTTTTAGCATCAGAGCTGCACACAGGCAACCATGGTATGACAAATTTACACACAAAGAAGTCTTAGTTTTTTAATTAAACAAGACTAAATTCACATAAAATATATATTTATTTACTTTTAGCTACTTATAATTCAAGCATATCTTATAATAGACTAGAATATCTATAAGATTTAACAACTGCATGATTCCTTTTCTATGTATGTTCCTACCTCCAAGAATTACCTAACAATAATTAGTACTTTTGAGTCATATATGACTCAATGAGTCATATATGACTGAATGAGAAACATGGCAGGAGGAGAGAAAACTACTTGACAAAAAAGGCAAGCTAAAGTTATTGCCTAATGGAAAAATATATTTTTGAAAACCAAAAAGAAGGAAATAACTTGCATTGGGGAGAAAGGTAACTGAGGTATTGACATAATGCCAAAATAGTTTACTAAAGCTTTTTACTTAGTTTTAAAATGTCACCTCAATATTTAAAATGATTTAGCATTCACACAGCTGACTTTTAGAAATTTTTACTCACTTTCTGTGGCATCACTGGAGATGCAAACAAAGAGGATATGAATTTAGAATGTAATCTCAAGTTAGAAACTGACATATCTCAAACAAGAGTAAAGGTAGTGAGGAAAAGGTATATAAAATATGTTTTTACTTTATTTTTTCATAATTTGCAATCATCTTAAAAAACCAACCCTCCCCCAACTACTTGTAATAGGATATTTAGATTAACATAAAGACCACTTTCTTCCTCTTTCACATTGAAAAATAATGTCTGTCAACATAGTATTTGGCGTATTTTCCTGTTGGAATTTAAGTATTGGAATCCGTTCACAATAACTCATTCATTAAAATTAAGAATTGCCCAAGGTAACTGTGTACATTCCATTTTTGGAATGTACTGTGAGCATTCCACAATTGTTTACAGCTCTTGGGGTTAGGTGTTGTGGAGTTGGTACTGGCTCAGATGATCCTATCTGTGTCTAACAGAGTGAACATCGTTGTGTTCTGGGTCAGTCTCATAACCCTCATGATGTTTTCACCCTGGGTTACACCTACTGTGTCAATCAAGTTCCTCAAGACATTCCTGTTTTCAGTGAATCCTCTGGTTCCATAAGGATGATGTCATTCTTCAACGACTGGCCTCTCCTGCCTAGGTTCAAAGTACTTGAGACAAAATTTTCAATATCCTTACAACATTTTGGCTCTCTGTTTTCCAAGAAAGATTTGTTGGTCCTTCTGGTCAACCAAAAGCCAAATCCAGTGTCTTTCATTTTAATTTCAACTCATAGTACCCTGGTGAGGAATTCCATGGAGTTTTGAAGACTGCCATCTGAAAAAAAAGCAGCCTGTTCTATATATCTTCCACCAAATAGATGGTGTGTTTGTACCCTAAACTACTTAGCAGATGAATGCTTTCAGCTCTGTACTATAGGGCTACTTTTCATCTGGCTGAACTGAAATCCATCATCAAATTAATTCTGTCTCATAGGAAGAGAAAATGACTTGAAAGTCACCTAAGTCCTCTTCTGAGTATGTGAGAGAGAAGGAGATGCCATCTCTCCAGGCCAAGGGCAATTGATATAAGACAAAGTTTGGGCAGTCTTCCAACCCTTCATCTTCCTTTTTTTCTATTCTGGCTTCAGCTGTTCTTCCTATAGTACTTTAATTTATGTTGTGGTCAACGATCTATTTCAAAGCTATGTAGAACTCACACACAATTGTGGGTATTATTAGGCATGTTAAGAGGTTACAATTCAGGATAATAAAGAGGAAAGATACAGTTTTTGCTTATTTGCTTGATTACAACCAGTGGTATTTCTGGCACTCAACATCTCAACTACACAATTAATTAGCCTCTGCCTTATTTTAGGGGCCAGGAAGCCCACCTGCTCTCTTACTCACAGTCCCAGAGACTGTACTTTCTTCTCTAGTACCTCTGGTCTCAGCAGGGAGTGCCAGGGTGCTCCCAGAGACTGCCTTGTGGATTCGAAATACTCACCTTGAAGTTATCAGCCCAACACTTAACACACAGTGCCATAAGAGCAGTCCATCCTACAGCCAATATTTTTTTCTAGAGCAAAGAAGACATGCTATTTAATATAAATATACTTTAGAGGTACTCTAAATGTGAACATTTCCCTATGCACTTGATCTGAATACAATCATCTTCTAAACAATATTGTCCGTCCACTCCAGACCCTGCCTGCCTTTGTGCTCTTCTGGTAGGACAGAGCACCTCCATTTGGCAGTCGTACCTACAACTCCTAGCTCTCCTGTCCTTGATCTCCACCTAACCTCTCTTTGCATAATGAGAGACTGTTTAGAAATAGTGAATCCTTGTATCATTTTCCTATTGCTTCCAAACACATAACAATCAGCTTAGTACTTTGAAAAAACTTCCCACCCCTTCACCCCCTTAATCACACAGATCTTGGTGGGCTTGACTGGTTTCTGTCTTTTCCGATCTCACAGGGTGAAAAACATGGTGATCGCAGATCAGGAATTTTATACAGAGATTCTGGAAGATGTTTAAACTCACACGGGTTTTGTTCTTGCAGAAGCCAGCCTTGTGGTTATAGATCTGAGATCAGTTTCATTGCTGGTCACCAGTGAAGGACTGCTTTTACCTCCTATAGCTCTCCTCTCTGGCATGTAAAGTTGGACTGCAACATCTCATCTACAACAACACTATCATTAGTCTTTAATACTTGAAGTCTTTCTGATTTACCTTTATTTCCAGTCAGAAAAACTCTTTATTTTTAAATACATATGTATCTACATAAGGCATGGTTGGTTGGGCAAACTAGTATATTCAGTTTATTTTTTTTAAAACCTTTATTTTAATATATACATATACAAAATTTCTTTTTCCATAGAGTACAACATATTCATAAATTTAGGGCACAGAGATATGTGTAAGGCCATTTTTTCCCTATAGCATTCCTGAATCCTCCAATTATTTGATATTTTGTAATTGGAGCTAGAAGCTCAACATAAACTCTTGTAGTCAGTTGCCATGGACTTAATTATGACACATGGAGATCCCAAAATAAAACTACTTCAAAGGAATTTCAAGGCTGGTACCTTTTGGAAGCAGACTACCAGGTCTGTCTTTCTAGACAGTTCTGGATGGGTGTGAAGGATCATCCTTTCCACTAGCAATGCAGAGTATAACCATTTGCACATCCATGACACAAATAAAATTTAATAAAGTTTATTAATAATTGTGGAGTGTAACAAATATTTTAAAAACAGGAAATGACAAGACTGAAAACAGAAGACACATACTGATTAGAGCAGATAGCAGATAGACCCTTAAATAAAAGAATTCAAGTAGGTACAGAGTATACAGTAAGTAAGGAGACAGGAAGAAAAAAATCAACTTGATAGGCATTATCAAAAAATAAATCACTAGATTCTAGAGCATTTAAAACAAAAAATTCATAATGAAAAGGGAATCAAAAGGTAGCAGTATTTCAGGGATTAGAATTAGTAGTTGCAAAGCATTTATGTTTGATAAAACTGTACATATTTTGCCTTCAAATTATATGGTAGATTTAATTTAATTTTTCCCCACAAAAACACAGAAGATAAGATAGTATTTTGTTTTGCTTTTTTTTTTTTTTTTTTAGGAATAATCAAGCTTCTGGACAGTTAAAAAGTGCAAACATTTTTTTAAAGGCCATGCCTTTGAGCACATGCAATAAGATACTACATGCCAGGGATAAACCAAGAACAAAGTGTCTGAGAAAGTGAGAAAAATGTGAAATGGTTTTTGCAGGTAAGAATTCATCAATCTCTTTGCCAATCTATTTCATTAATGTCTACCAGGTCGCCTGGTATTGAGCTCTCTAGACATTTCTATAGGTCAACCTTAACTTGGCAATCAGAAAGGGAACTTTTAGCTACAAATCATATTTATAGAATATTTTCCTTTACAGATATTCTTTTACATATTATTCTACCACCATGATGCTGACACAAGTCCTCAACTAGAATTAGAATGTGTGTGAATTAAAAGATAATTTGCAGACATGATCAAAAGTATTGAATGCCTTGGAGTCTTTTCAACTCTTAGTAATCTGAAAAAGTGGCTCAGCCCTGGTGGCCTACTGGTTGTGTGCAGGACTGCGGCCCACAAAGTTGACAGTTCAAATCCAATAGGACCTCTCCAGGAGCAAGGCTGGGCTTCCTACTCCTACTAGGGCAGTGATGCCACTCACACACACATACAAAAAAATTCTGAAAAAGTTTTTGTAAAGTTAATAGTCATATCTGAAGTACAATTCTGATTCAACTAAGAGGATACAGTTACTGTCCTGGTTCAATTGGAAGTGGTCAGTCTTTTGTTTCTATTTTATCATTTGGAAATAAGAACGAATAGCATAGTGCGTCATTTAAATTTCTAACCACTTCAAATTGATATATAGATCCTTATTTTCCTCTACAAAATTGCATCCATTTTCTTTCCATTTCTGCAGGGTGGTTTACTTTTTTAATCCATCATATTAATTTCAAGAGTAGACACAATGTGCTGTTTTGTTTTCATTGTTGTTATTGCTGCTTCAGTAATGATGAATGGATTGCTTATCATTAAATGTATCGTAGGGAGAAGTCTGGGGTTCCTACCAGTTTTAAACATCCGTTTTGAAAGCATACTCTCTAACAGTTGTGTCTGTCTCACTGGTGTCCTGGTTGTTGGTCTAACAGATAGAGTTCATTCTATTTCTAGGATCTTCTGGAATGGCTATATTGCACTTATCACATGCTTGACTTCTTGACATTTTTTCAGCTTTAGTGTACTTGTCATTTCTTAGGAGCACTATCCTTCCAGGCTAATATAAATTATGGAAGTCTGCAACCACCTACTGAATTGTCACTTCAATCCAGCTTAATTTTTTGAAATAGTACTTTTCTTAAATATGTAAGGTTATGTACTCAACTGCTAACATGTTCAGTATTTCTATGGGTAAAAGTCCCAGTAATATGCTCCCAGCAAGATTCCAAATCAACAAACAAGTTCATTACATCAAGTCAATGTAGACTCAAGGTGACTTCCTTGGGGTTTCTGATATTGAAACTGTTTATGAGACTAGGAAGTCCTGTGTTTCTGCCGAGTCAGTGTTGGTGGTTTTGAACTGCTGGGCATGCAGATCACAATCCAATTCATAACCACTACAGCACTGGAGGTCATCAGTCAAGAAAATCCTAAAGAGAAGTTCAGTTCTGGCATATGAAATCACTCTGAGTTAAAACAACTCAAGTGTACTTCAAAATATCAAGAGATATTGAGAAACAGGCTCACACAGCTTTAGAAGTGGGTAAGTCAGTCCAGTTGAAGTCTGTAGCTTCATATAGTTGTGGAGCTGATATACCAGAATCAGAAATAAGAAGTAGAGAGCAGAAGGTTAAGTAAGAAGAGCATTGCTTTTAGATGCAGGGGTCAATGAAACTAAGGTCTGTAGGTCAGGTGGCAGATTGGATGAAAGGCTCTGATAGTGCTCAGAGATGGCAATAGTATGATGGACTCTTGACTCAAGTCCAAAGAATCAACTGCTAATGAGCCAAATGCAGGGTCTAGACCATCAAGAAACTAAGCAGCTTCTCACAGTGTCTCCCTATGTGAGAAGAAGTCCACATCCCTGAGGAAACATCATTTGAGCTGTGATATTTCCATTAACTGCTCAGTTTCTTACAGAGAATTTCATCGTAAATTTGACGACATGTTATATTCTATCATGAGGGAGACCTGTTTCTGAAATACTGAGAATCTTGGCCCAGCCAAGTTGACACAAAACCTAACTATCACACTATGTACTTATATATCAGCCATTTATTCCACTAAATGTATGACTGTATGGTGGGAAAATACAAGTGCAGCTTTCTATGTCTGGTCATTCTTTAATGTAAAATTATACTAATATACAATAATTACAGATTTCTACTTATCAATCAATTATCAATACTGAAAATAAGCTCCATCAGGCTCAAGCTCAGGGACATAATACACATAAATGCAATACCTCCAATTACAACACCTCTGATGCTTTGAAAAGCACATGTTACTTTCTGCTTAATAAATTCCTAATTTGTTTCTGCAAAAGTCTTACTAGAACAATTCTCATGGTTTTCTACAATATGCTTCATGCTTTTGTTGCCCCATCATCCTGTCATCAACAGGATATCATTGGAAGGAAGACAATGCTTCTAATCTTGAAGTTGACTCTACATTTAGTTGACTCTAAATGTAACTTCCTGTACTGTTTCATATTTTTATTTTTATTACTTGCATGAGATATTTAGCTTTTTTCAACTTAGCATTCTCTATAAAATATCTTCAGTGGTTAAATATCAGGCCCTAGGGGGCATTAAAGCCATTTTTGAGAAAAAGATGTACTTCTTGAAATTTTCAGAAATATCAGTTTAAAAACACTTACAGAAACCCTGGGAACAGGCCCACACTCTTCCACAGCTCAGGATGTGAATGCTAGCTCATTACCAGTCTGTAAGTCACCTCAAGTGCCAGATGGATTTTCTCTGGTCATGGTTGAAGCATCATCTTTCTGGAGTCATCTGGCACTTGGACACATTTTAAAATTGATATTTAGAAAATGGAGTTGTTTTCCATCTTCTATTGTTTTGTTGACACATGATATGCCCATAGGAAGGGAGAGATTGATTTTTTGATTTTTGAAGAAGAGGGCCAATATATTTGTATCCTTGGGCTCCAGTTCCAAACCTCAGAGAGTCCGGGGGAAAGGGTGTAACTGTTGGCTACAATATCATTCCTGTTTGGGTGTGTGAGATAGTGTGGTTTGCTTGATTTTCTGCTTCAGAAGTCAAAGACATTTTCTGAGGAAAAATATCTTTTCATAGTACTTTGAAATGTCCAAGGAGTGTTTCCTTCTCAGTGATCATTCTGTGAAGGTAACAGTGCTTCTGGAAAATCTAAAATTTTTCATTTGGATAAACTTTTCATGGCCTCTACTAAGGGATTTGAGTTCTTTGTGCACTCCCTATCCAATCTCTAGTGTACATATTTACATGAAGTGAATACATCTTAGAATATATTAAAAAACAATAACAAGCAAATCAAAATGCTTCTCAAATAATTGTTTTTGTAAAACTAGAAGTCAATTGTAAAATTCAAATGTACTTGAAACATACAGCACAGCTTTATAGCTTTTACAAATTGCCCTAGTATAAAGAAGTGAACTCTACATTGCCTTTGAAACTCTAGTGCTTTGCAAAAGTGAATGTAAGCTTCAGATATGTTTACTTTAAGTGTGTGCTAGAACTAATTGTGGTAAAAATTGCTGGAAAACATTTGATTTTTTTCTAACCATTGCTTAACATTTGTCACTCATTTAAACAGAATGTGTATTGGATAGTCTTCAAATTATTTTCCATTTAAATAGTAATATCAAAGAAAAAGAGAAAGAAAAACTCAGGTTATAAAGATATAGAAATTGTGACAACATTCCATTAGTTCCAGAATGGCTTACAATATTTTTTGTTTATCTTGTTTTAAATATTTTCCACAATCATCACATATCAAAAAATCTTCCTGTATACAGGAACCATGTCAAACTAATTGAAATAACTCAAATTCCTCTAATTTGTTTAAGACAAAGTACATAGAGTCAGCAAAAATAGTAAATGTAAGCAATATATATACAGTTCATAGTAACTGTGAGATGGAAATAGTATTAAATGAAAGTTTAGATTAAGAAATTGTAGAATTCCCAAAACCATTTCAAAATTCTATATGCTTCCATTATGAGGAACAATAGAAGAAGTAAAATTCAGGTTATTTTCTAAATTGTATTGTCATTTCCAGTATCTATGCTTTCTAAAGTTCTGGGCTCTATTAACTCACTTAGGTCTGTGGAAAAGAAGAAAAAAAAGAAAGGAAAATTTTATGATTGTGAAACTCTGGAGTGTTTCAAAGACTTCCTCTGAAACCAACTTTGGGACTTTACAAGATGATGCTGTGCATAAGGACATGGTAAAAATGAAGTAATATATGTCAGCCTCAATAATGTCCTGTGAGTCCATGCTTTTAGTAGATTGGAGACTCAATGTAGAGCTCTAGTGTTTGTATACCCAACCTCAACTAGGGGTATGCAATATACCCCTTCATATATGTTTGCTTCTAATGATCTGAAGAAGACTTTTGAAATGGTTATTACCCCCAGAAATAAGTAGGGTCAGACTCAATAGAAACAGGGTCTTTCACATCCAATGTTTTCAATCTTAGATTTCTGCTGTATATTCACTTTGACTAAATTGGAATCAGTTTCTGTTTCTTAAGTACATGGGGCCATATTGTTTGAATTGGTATATGCAATAAAGAGCCAAATGTGACCTATCACCTATTGTATAAGCTTAGTCTCTGTGTTTTGTAGGGAAGAACACAATGGATAATTGATGGTGGTGGTAGATATGGTTTTAGATAATTATAATTTACCTTCAAATTTAATATTAAATATGGAATGTATGTCATTCTCTTTTCCCATATATGCACAATCAAAACACAGCTCTTTGTTGTGACTGGATTGTCAAGTTATGCTTGACTCTTGACGAACTCATGTGACAGATAAAACTGACCCATAGAGTTTTCTGGACTATCATTTTTATTAAGCAGATTGTCAGGTCTTTCTCCCACAAAAATTGTAGGAGATTTTTGAACTGTGTAAACCCAGTTCTCTTAGAGTCTTTCTTTTTTTTCTTTTTCTTTTCTAGCTAACCTATTTTACCAAACATGATATACATTTTCAGGGTTTGGTCTCTCCTGATGACTTGATCAATATGACAAAGTGTCACATCCTTATATCTAAGGTATGTTCTGTTGCACATCTTCCAAGAAATATTCTTTCAATATTTAACTATTGAATGTAATCTTTCAATATCCATTATGAAACTTTAGCATCCTTTACCAGCATCATAATTCAAATATATTAAATTTTCCTTATGCATTACCCATCTGGAATAATACAGAGCCATTGAAAATATAATGACAGGTTAGATACAAAATAGCCCTCAAAAATGACATCCTAGCTCTACTATATTTTAAAGAATTCTTGTGTTGTAGATTTATCTAGCAAAATACTTCCTTCCATTTTTAATTGCTACTTTCATGAGCATTTATAATGCTTCCATGTGAAATGAAATCCTTACTCTTTTCTCCATTTATCATGATGTTTTCTATTGATCCAGTGTTGGGGAGGTTTTTTCTTTGCGTTGAGTTACATGCATTCTGAAGAATGTAGTGACAGATCTATACAGCACAGTGTTTCAAATGCTCCTTGCTCTCTGAAAGCAAAATTATCTAACCCATGTGTCACAAATTCTTAGTAAGCCTTCTATAATCCTAATTCTATGTTTTTCTTCATAAAGTAAAACTTCTCAAATTGTTGCTCATTATATGATGTATCTTGCTTGCATGTATTTGAAAAGACTGGTAAAATTTCTCAATTTCTGCATCACTAGCTTTTGTGATTGGTTCATAAAATTTTACCAATAATAAGTTTATTCATTGGATTATAGTTTTATAATATGGTTTCAACTATATTTCCTTGTATATTGAGAGGCACTATCTTATCACAGGCAGCATTTACTTCAAGAGCAAGCTTGAAATATCCTTAGACAATGGATGTGAAGAGATTCTGGTTAAATCTGTCATTTTTGGTAGAGTAAACTATCTGATAATTGATTCAAAATGGCCAATAATTCAGCTAACCAGTCTCTAGAATATTAATCTTTACCTGTTTCACTTCATTTTGACAACTTTCAATTTTCCTTTATTCACATTTCTTGCATTTCAAATATCAAAATTAATAGATGTTTGCAGCTGTTTCTTCTCAGTTTGAGTCATACTTTATCAACAAATGATGGCTCCTGTGGCAGTCATGTGCTTATGTTAATTTTATGATTGAAATATAGGGGTGGAGTCTAGCCTGTTAATCTGGAGATAGCCATTGAGTAGCCAATGAAGCCTCTGTGTGGGCATGGCCTTCTCCTGAGACTTCTGGGAAATATCACGATATTTCCCTTGTGAAGATGAGAAACTATCTTCCCCAATTGTTGGGAGTTAGTTTCAGAGACGATTAATCACAGACAAGATAGCAGCATCTGAGAAGCTGGAGGAGCCGGCAGAGAGACCCCATGACTTTCCCGGATCTCTGAAGCTGGGCGGCCACATGGAGACCTCTGCCAGCGATGCGTCGCTTCTGCTGTTGATGGACCCTGAGCCCTGGAAGCTAGGAGCCATGTGGAAACCCCTGCCGGGATTCTGCACCCACTGACCTGTGACTTTGTGAGTCAGAAGGAGACTTTATAGACTGATTTTGGGCATATGGGTTAATTTCGGACTTATGACTTTGTACTGGACTGCACTGGGATGCTTTCTCCATGTCCCATTCCTTTGGTATATAAACCCTTTCCTTATATCGATATGAGTGTCCTTGAATTTGTTCTTCTAGTCTACCCGGACTAACACAGTTTCCAAATCCATCCCAGCATTGTGGACACTATTTTGAAAAGACAACTCTTCCTTAGTCCTGTTTTGAGTGCTTTCTGATATGAGGGACCCATCTTCTGACACTGTCTCTTCCAATACTCTGTTTCTATGCCAGAGGTTTTCAGTATCTGACAATTTTTCAAAGATATCCATCAGGTTTTGAGCAGCTACTTCTTCTGAGTAGCCTTTCTATTCTTTTTACATTGTCTCCTCTGAGTCTGAGAGTTCCATTTAAACCTGTTCACAGGCGACCCTGCTGGTACTTGAAATGTCAGTGGCATCAGTCCTAGCGTCACAGGAACACAGGAGTCTCCCACTACCACAAACTGACAGACCCTTCCTGCTGTTACATGCATTGCAGGTAGTAAAGTCATTTATAGTCTTGGACAATTGTTTGGGTTTTTTGGTCACTGTGTAATACCCACCTTTATCTTTATTTTTTTCTTCTTCTGAAGTCTACTTCATCAGAAATTATCTAACAACTAAAGCTTTATTTAGATTATTTCTAAGTATATTTTCTACATTTGTTTAGTCTTTTAAGTCTTTATAATTGAAGTGGATTTTTTTAAAAATTGGGACTTCAATCCAAATCAACCATTGCTTTACTATATCTCTTTCTTTCTTTCTTTCCTTCTTTCTTCTTTTTTTTTGTGGCATCACTGCCCTGGTGGGAGTAGGAAGCCCAGCCTTGGTCCTGGAGAGCTGCTGCTGGATTTGAACCTTCAGCCCTGTGGGCCACAGTCCCGCACAGAGCCACTGTGCCACCAGGGCTCAATCTAATTGAAGTGGATTTTGTAGTGAGCATATATTTGAGCACTTTTTGCTTTCTTTTCTTTTTAAACTACTCTGACAAACCTGTCATTTATTATATTCTACACCATCTGCATATAAAATAATTGCCAGCATAGTTCAGTTCCTCTCTATCAAAATGGAAACATTTTCTTTCAAGTATCTTAAACTGAAAGAACTGAAGAAAAAAAATAAAAATCAAGCCTGGAGTTGCTACCTGATCAACTGACTGGAAGGGATCTAATTTTTTTTTCCATTCCAAAGAAAATTGGCTGAAAAACATGTGCAAATTCTAAACTATCACATGAAAGAAAAATATTAGTTAAGGTTATAATAAATCTCAGGAATCTCATTATCATCAGAGATCTTCCTACAGCTGCGATTTTGGACTGGCCATTTCATTGTCTCTGTGCATCAGGGCACTGTGGGTCAGAGCCTATTAGATGGCACCCAGCAGCAGCACCTGTTCTGTTTTACTAGTTGTTATGTCCCTTTAGGAATCTTAGCAACACTTCTTGAACTCTAAGTACTGGACGTTAGTTCCATCTACACTGAGTTGTGGTAGCCAGTTTTTTCATGGCTGACAAAAGTGTCCTTGGTTGAGAACCACAGAACTAAGCAACATCATATATATATGCAGCATGTACAGATGGATTTGATGTAACTACATATAAAGTTGGATAAGTATATCAAGAGAGTTATACATGCCCAAGGGGACTTCAAAATTAATGTAAAAATAGCCTTTCCATTTAAAGTTTCTAGTAAACTTAAAAACACTTTTGTATATAGGCATCATGATTTTCTCAGTATAATACATGTGAACACTGCACTTTGCTACCTAAAAGTGCAACTTCAGAAAATAAAACAGCTTCAGAGACCTTCAGGCACCATATAAAAGAATCTCAGGCTGTTCTTAGTGCCTCTGGACCATAGCTGTCTCCAAGGTCAATCCATGTTACCCAGGGCCTAAGTAGTCAGACCATAATACTGTTCCTCTTATCAGAAGATAGAGGAATGTTGTTTTGAGAAGAGAAGTTACTGGAAGGAGAGGATTGCTGTTATCAGGAAAGAAAAACAGAAGGGGTGGTTTACAAGGAACCTAAAAGAAACGGAAGAGAGAAAACTCTCAAGAAACTTCTTACATGATTTTTTTTCCCAAAAAGAAAGCAGATAGATTATATAGGTCTTTACTTTGAGAGGTTTCATTAACCTCCTGGAAAGGTGAACATAATATACAAGAGTAAGTAAGACAAAATTGCTTCTAGGAGTTCCAGCTGGATTATGCATGTAGATTTATTTCAAACAAAGCATGCTATAATATGTCTCTGTGGTCAGCAAATGACTGAAAGCAAGTGCTCTCAACAATAAAGGGTATGTGAGTCTCTGTAGGGTGCCTCATCAGTTCACATGATTATGATGAGTATTTTGGGGGATTTCAAAGAAGCCAATTTTTTGCAGGGCAAAGAATTATCATACGGAGACTCATTATGTACAAATTTCAAGAAAAGGGAGGAGAGCATTGACATGATATTTAGATGATATTCTTTAAGATTTAGAGGTGAAAAAAATTAAAAAAAAAGATTTAGAGGTGATGAAGCAATAAGCAAAATGTTCTAGAATTTGCAAAGTGTGAATAAAAACATATATGGCATAGGCAAACAACTGGGGGGAAGGGGCTAAAATGCAGAATGGGTAACTGATTGGTGCAAATAATTCAGACTTCCCTTGCTAGAAGATAACTTGGTGGCTCACTCCCCTCCAGAGACACCAGTAAAAGCTGGGCTACATTGATTTGCCTAGTGGGCCCTCAAAAGAATCTCCTTAGGAACAGGAGACTTTGAGATATTATTACATTGAGGGGCTCAAGATGAATTGAAGTAGATCTTACATGCTAAAACTATTGTCCTTACATGAGAGAAAAAGAGGGGTGTGTCCCACAGAGAGATGCACAGGAAAGTCCAGAAGAAGACAGAGTAAGAGAGTTGAGTTATACAGCTGGAATCCCAGGAGCAGCACGAGTGAGGAGAACACCTTGGCGTGGGCTAGAAGAGTTCAGAGTCTCCAGAAGAAACACAACTGGCTGACACCTTCATTACAGAGCACTGGTCTCTAACTGTGACAGAAGAAACATTGTTTTAAGCTGCCTAGTGTCTCAGAGTTTGTTCGTTTGTTTATTTGTTTTTTTGCTGTCTCGGAAAAGAAACACATCAAGGGTTGTGTTGAAAGGAAACATTTCAATGTTTTCATTCTTTTTTCTTGAGGGGGGCGGGAATCACTGCCCTCTGCTGGGTTTCATCCTGTAGACTTTAATTTGCTATGCCTTATTATAAGACCGCAGGGCATTTTAGCTTTACCAAATAATTCTCACTTATTTCTACCAGATATATAGGTTCACATGCAGTATATTTGAAAACTATGATACCTTTATATTATTTCAATGTGGAAAGATTTTAAATTAAGGGTCAAATAGTTGGAATTTTAGTTCATTTTTGTTTGTTTTCAGATTAGCTGGTGGGTAAAGAAAATATAAATAAGGCTAAGAACAGCTATTCCATCTGTTTTTCTCTCTTACAATAGCTCAATTATTTACATAATCTAACTCTCTCTCTCTCCTCTCTTTTCTTCTATTTCCCTATCTGAATGTTTCTTTCTGTCCCTCATACACACATACACCCAAGGAGTGGGTTTTATTACAGACCAGGAACCCAAGGTTTAGAGGGATTAAGAAACTTGCCAATGCAGCAATACTTTTGCACAAAGAAGTTGAAAATGAATTGGTATATTTCTATTCACACTATGGGGTATTGTGCCAGCTTTATACCAGATACCATCAGCTTTTCTCATACATGCCAAAAAGTCTGATTTAGATAAAGAATAAAGGTCAAAATAGAATCAGCCGGTAAGGGGAAAAATATTCCTGCTTACACAGCTGAACTGTCATTAATGTCACAATCATTTTAACAAAACTTGGAATAAAGCCATACACCTGGTGGTGTTTAAGAGTCATGGTATATATTTACCTGTCATGAAAAATGTTTTCCTTATATATACTGACTAAATGTATGAGATTTTATTTCCTCTCTCACAGCTAGAAAATCTCAGTAAACAATGCACCCACCATAGTATGATATATTTTGTTTTATTGCTGTTAGATGTTATACAGCTGATTCTGACTCACAGTGACATTGTGTACAATAAAATTAAACTTTTTACAGTACTGACCCTCTTCACAAATCCGGCTTTGTTTGAACACATTGTTGTTGAAACAGTGTCAATGCATCCCTGTAGATACTGTGTTTTTTGTTGGCCCATTACATTACCAAATATGTGTCCTTCACCACAGATCAGCCTCTGTTGTCAACATATCTGAAATATACATGAGGAAGTCCCACCACTCCCAATTCTAAGGAGCACTATGACTATAATTTTTCTGAGATATATTCATGTTTCTTCTTCTGAAAGTTTGTGGTATATCTAATATTCACTGCCAACACCATAATCAAATGCATTCATTAGTCTTCCTTATACATTATTCAGTTTTCTTATGTGTATGAGGAGACAGAGAAACCATGCATTCTATCAGATAATTTATTACTCAAAGTAGTGGCAACGGTTTATAAAGCAAGCCAGAAAATAAGTCTTTCATAATTAATAGAAGGTGTGATTCTTTATAAATGTTTTTTTTTGCTGTGAATTAAGTGGGATGTTTATGGGGCTGCATTTAAGACCATTAGTCTTGCGTTCAATAGTTCAAACTACTCATCAATTCTCCAGCCTCCATTTCTCTGAACAAAAACCATGCATGTATGATTCTAGAATGAATTTTCAGTTGAATGCAAAATTATCTTTTAATGAAAACAGGTAGCTAAATACTCTGAATTGTTTGTAAAGATGATTATAAAAATAATAACGACTGTAAGACAGTGACAATACTGGGAGGGTGTGGAGAAGGTGGGGTAGAATGGAAGAATGATAAGGATTTACATATAATCCATTGCCTGAGGATGGACAGCAGAAAAGTGTGTGAAGGCAGACATCAGAAAATACAATACAAGACACATAACAATGATTTATAAACTATCAAAGGTTCACGAGGCAGGGGGCAGCGGGAAGGAGCGAGAAAAGAAGAGCTGATGCCAAGGACTCCAGTAGAAAGCCAAGGCTGGAGAATGAGGAGGGCAACAAACGTACAAATGTGCTGGACACAATGGGTGGAGCTATGGATTGTGATGAGTTGTATGAGCCCCTAATAAATGATTAAAAATAATCTACTCTGTGCAAGTTGGCAAATATTCCTTGCTATAATAATAGGGCTAGCAAGGATCTTATGCAGTGGTTTCTCTAAGTGAACTCACTTTGACATACAAGTCACTGTACCATGTACTTATTAGCTACTTCTTAACTAATTATTAACTATAGCACCAAGTGAAATATTCTAACTTTTGCTCTTAACTCCTACTCACCTTGAATGTTCAACAGATGTCTGACATCTTCATGATTATCAATATGTTTCAATCTATTTTTGCAGCTATATTTCTGTTCTAGTTTATTTTTGCTAAAATTTTGGAAAAAAATAAGTTGGGAATTGGTTTATATCAAAATTTTTAAATCGACTATTGTGTTACTGAGAAGATAAATCACTCAAAGCCTAAAAGGATCCTTTTGATTCAACTGCAATAGCTCTTTCTAAGTAAAACTTAGATTGCTCAAGTATTTCAGAGATTAAGATGATTTTAATGGTTTTCTGGAATTTACGGAAACTTTCCCTTGTCTCAAATACCATTTTAAATACTTAATAAAATAGAAATGCATTAATTATGTGTCAATTTTCCCAACGACTTCTTCTCAATTTCAATTCCAAGGGAAAACTTTAAATAGCAATTTAGATAGCAGAATTTGTTGACTGTATTGAAGATTTGGGAAATAACTTTACAGAAGTAATATTTAGATTATTCCTGGAGGGTGGCAGATTGGGCAGAAGAATTCACCTCTTTCCCTCTTAATATCCTAAGGGAGTTGCCGATTTTAGAATATAAATTCAAAACAGTTATAGAAATTCAGAGTGTGATGTGAACCCACTGCGCTGAATTTCAGGAGACTCATATGTAAGCTCAAAGGAACCGCACAAGGAGAGTTCATTGCAAAGAAAGGAACCATCCTTCCCATGTGTCCTCCAGCTTTGAGTGAAACGAATAGGAAACAGTCCTAGGGCCATTCACAATCAAGCTTGCAGAGAGCCATGCTCAACATTAGAGGTGGTTGCTCTGATCTAAAGGTGCTGTATCTATTATTGTCAGGTATCCTTAGGTCAGCTATTCTTATTGCAAGCTTTCATGGAAAGAAGAAAGCACTATCCTATCAGTTGCCAACCTCACAATTTTTGGCATGGTCTAGCCCACTGTTGTAGCTACTGTGCCAATCCATCTGGCTGAATGT
Source organism: Nesogale talazaci (assembly GCA_004026705.1). NCBI lineage: Eukaryota > Metazoa > Chordata > Mammalia > Afrosoricida > Tenrecidae > Nesogale > Nesogale talazaci. The sequence goes on from PVJH01019050.1 coordinate 20,021, forward strand.
TTTCCTCTTTAGTCCCCTCCACTTTACCAAGCATGATGTGTTCTTCCAAGGACTGAGCTCTCCTAACAGCACGTCCAAAGGATTAGAGGAAATCTCATCACTCAATCTTAAAGCATATCCCGGCAGTATTTTTTACAAGACAGATCTGTTTAGTCTGTTGGGAGTCATGCTACTTTCAATATTTTCTCAGTACCTTAACTCAGATACACGAATCCTTTTATGGTGTTCTTTATGCAAGGTCCGACTTTCACATGTATACGACATGACAGAAAATGCTGTGGCTTGGGTCAGGTGCAACTTAGTCCTCAAAGGAACATCCTTGCCTCAACATTTTAAAGAAGTCTTTGCAGAGTCTTACCCAGCCCCATGTGTCATTTGATTTCTTAACTGCTGTTTCCACGAGCATTGATTGTAGACACAAGCAAGATGAAGTTCCTAATGACTTCAGCCTTTACGCCGCTAAAGATGGTGCTACCTATTGGTTCAGTTGTGAAGATTTTTGTTTTCTTTATGATAAGCTTTTTTTTTTTCATGTCTGTAACAAAACTCATGCCTGAGAAAAGAGAAACAGGACCCATGAGTTACAGTGTTTCTGTCGCAGCCTTTAGGTCCAGTGCCTGCCATGGAGGTACTGATTGCAGGCACTGATTGTGACACAACTGCATTATGATAAGCTTCCTAGTGCTGCTGTACCCATAACACTAAGTGTGCATAACTGTAACAAGAATAAAGGGTTTTTTTTCTTTTTGTTTTTTTTTGTTTTTGGGGCATCATTTCCCTCTGGTGGTGGGAGTAGGAGGCCCAGCCTTGCTGCTGGATTTGAACTTCCAACCCAGTGGGCTGCAGTCCCACGCACAACCACTACGCCACCAGGGCTCAGCCAGAATAAAGGGGTTTTAAGAGGCTATAAATGCAAATTCAGGGTGCTAGTTCTAGGAGAAGGTTTTCTTTCTCACTGGCCTCTGGAAAAAGAACCATATTTTTTCAAGCTTCTGTTACTTCATCATTATCTGTGGCTTGTTTTCTCTTTCCCTGTATCTGCTTTTCGTGATTCCTTGTCTATTCTGTTGTATATCTCAAAAATAACAAATTTAAGATATTAAAATAATATCCTATTTACTAAAGCTATGTTAACAAAATGAAGTGACATTTCCCCAAGCAGGATTATAACCATAAATTCAGAGGATTCATAGGCCAACTTGCTTGAAAACACGATTCAATCCATGTCAAATATCAAATGGTGATATCGATTCATACCTATTGGTGTACTACTCCAATATGTGGAGCCCTCATGATGCCCCCAGAAAAGGATTCATACAATGATAGAAAGTTGTTGATTAATGCATTGCTCTTCAGGAGATTACAATCCAGGACCTTCACTGGAAGGCCATACTCTACTCCACAGGGCCACCCTGAATCAGAAACACCGAGGTGCAGCAGGACTGTAGTAATGCAATGCACATTTTGAAAAATAACATTTTCTTTGCAGCTTCATTCCTCTCTTGATCTCTTTCTTTTTTCAGGCTTCCTTTCTTTCTTCCATTTGTAATGCAATTATGCTACAACAGTACAATCCAATTGAGTCAGAATTTGTATAAGAGCATAATCTGTTAGAGAAGGGAAATCCAATGCTTTTCACTAAGACAGGAATGAAAATTTAGTAAACCTGCTCCCAGGAAAGGCAGAAAACTTGAAGTCCTGGAATTCAAGGCAATCTTATTGTATTCAGCTACCACAGGCTTCAATGCATTACACTGAAAAAGTAATATCTCTTTGGGAAAACTTTGGGATATATATTTGTAACACTATTCTCTTTGGGAAAGAAAAGAAAAAAAACAGACCAATAGTTTTCAAAACAATGTTTTCAGCAAAGCAAAATTGACTTTAGACAATAAAATTTACTAATGGTGGAATATAGAGTTTGACTTGTGAACATAGTTTTGGATTATGGAAGTAGCTTCTATAATAATTAAAATTGATGTATGAATATTGCAATATAACATTGCAAAAGTGTTTCATTTTTATTCATGTCAACAATGCAAGTTCTGAGGAAAATTCAACAACATTGTGCAATTTCCATTCCTTCCTTCTCTGTCCATAAATCAGGCGGATTTGAATAGTCAAACTCTGCTAATTAAATACAGTTCCATGTATGAGTAAACATGATTGGCAACCACTAATTTCTAGCTAAATTAAAGCATCCTGATGGCAAATATGTCGTACCATTTACAAGAAGTAAGATAAAGGTAAAAATGAATGATTGGTCCATCTTAATCCTGTAAGGCAAAGATGGTGAGACTTTGTCTCAGGTACTGTGGACATAGGGCATTATGCTTGGTAAATTAGAGGGACAATTAAAAAGGAAACCTTTAGACAAGATGGATTGACACAGTGACTGCAGCAATAGGCTCCAGCATAGGAACAAGTGTGAGGACGCCACAGGACCAGGTAATGTTTCTTTCTGGTATCATAGGGTCCCTATGGTCCTGAACTCGACAGCGCCGAACTATAAGACAATGTTCACCAAAGTGGTCAATATCACCCCTTGGGTGGTGCTGGAACTAATTAAGGGGGCCCTAAAGGTAGGTACTTACCATTTATCCTGGGCTTACAATTATGTGTTACTATGCAAACGCTTTGTTTGTTTGTTTTTGTCTTTGTTTTCGTTTGAGTTTTTAAAAAAGGGGTTGTTTAATTAATTAAATACAAGGAAGAAACCAGGCAGGAAAGGCAAGAGGGAGGATCACCCACCCACAGAAAGCCAAGTCCCTAGGGGGCCCTCACTCTTGCCAGCCCCCACTGCTAAATAATTGCCTTCCCCATGTCCAGAAGCTCCGGGGATAGGAGGGTAGCCCCAGACCCCAGGCAGGGGAGGATCTGAGAAGAGTTGGGGTCCCCTGTCTTACCACCAGCCAGAAACATCTAAAGCCCACAAAGAAACATGGAGGCCCAGCCCGCCACCCACTCCCGGACTAAGGCATCATCACTGTCAGCTGCGAGAGAAGGCTTTGGGGGGTGTCCAATGGAAGGCTCCAGGGGAGGGTTTAGGCCAGCCTTTTAGAAGCCCAGATTCCCAAGGTTTCTCCTGTGCCTCCCTTCCCCAGACAGGTGGACATGGGGATCCCACTGACCACACCCACATTCCCCAGACCCCCATCAGAAAAGAAAGGTCTGTAACAAGTGGGGGACCCAGTCAAGGAGGGTCAGGCCTTTTTGTTGTTGGACCCAGTAGATTATTTTTTAATCCCTTTATTGTTCTGGGGCCACCACATGGGTGGTCTGTCCTCAGGGGAGTGAGTGTTGGGGCAGGGGTGTCTGAGCTTTGGGGGAGGAGACAGTTGTGAGGGTGGGTGGTAAATGGAATGGCCAGGCCCTCTCCTTTACTCATCCAGTTGGATTTCTTTGGGGACAGAGGCTGAGGACACCCCTGTTTCACACAGCCTGGAGTGAAACCCCCACCGCAGACAACAAAAAAGGCCTGGCCCCCTTGACAGTGTCCCTCACTTGTTGCAAATGCTTTTAATAGCCATGGAGGCACTGAGTCAGTTTTTTGTTTGTTTTTCTTGATAAAGGGCACATTAGGCCAAATAAATATAGAACATTTTGCTCTAGGGAAATTTAATATAAGGTAATGTAATATAACGCAATATGATGTTATATGACATAATACAATATGATACCATACAAAATGATATGATACAGTATAATGCATTGCAATACAGTACAATGTAATATAATACAATATAATATATAGAATGTGCAAGCACTAATAATGAAATATAAAGACCTTATTTAAAATTAAGAGGCAAGGTACTGTAAATGGGGGGAGTGTAATGTGTAACTATTAAAAATAATAGAAATGATTCATATCACTATGTTTGAAACTTGTTGGGGACCACTGATACTTTTTTCTCTTAAATGGTATTCAGTTTTTTAGATGAGGGAAATTCACATGTAAAAGTTTCTCATATTATGAATGCCAGGTGATTTACTTGTTTATCATATTAGAATGTGAGTAAAATATATCAGATCAATGACAGGGAGTGGAGAGGTGGCTTCTTCATTTATGTATCTGACAACTGAGCTGAGAGGATTCAAAGGGCAGGCCCTCTGGGACTCTCAAAGTATGCGCACACATGTACACTAGGGATGTTTCCACAAGCTTCATATGACTTCTCCTTCCTCAAACATGTCAGCCTCAGAGTTGTTTACTTCCTCTATGGGAACACAAAGCTCCAAAATCAATTGCTCTTTGGATAAGGTAGAGCTTTCATAGAATTTTATGATATAGCCTAGGGAGTTACATGCCATTTTGTACTATATTTGACATAGTACATGGCCACCACTTTGACCAGAGTCAAGGGAAGAAGATAAGTTCCCACCACTCAATTAAAGAGTGTCAAGAATGGTCATAATTTACAGAGATTACAGTCTTCCTTCAGACCATCATATATTTCATATACAGCTATTCTCTCTGTTTTCCTAACTCCTCCCCAAAATTTGTTCTTACTGGAACATCATTTTGCTAATTCAATATAACTCAAAATTTAATATATCTTTCTAATCAGACATAGGTGCAAATGAGATTTCCAAGGAATGGTTGCTGTAGACCTAAAGAATTTATACACAAAACAAGCAAGATGCATATCCAGAAATACAATGCATAGGGGAGGAATTGAAGGATAATATATTCCTGTAATTTTATCAGGAATAATTGTTTTTAAAGTGAAATTATTAAGATTAGCTGTATCCCATGTATGTAGATTAAGTTATGTTAGCATAAAATTAGTATACATAATCTTACGTGTCTTATTCATATGATACATAACTAACTGCATGCTTTCAGACTTAATTTATTAACAATGATATCTAACTACTCCAAAGTAGCAAATGAATGCTTCCTACAATCACATTTAATTTCTCAGAAATAACAGATGAAGTATGCAAGCTAAATGAGCAAACATTTTGAGTCTTTGCCAGTGGGTTAAAAATATTACAATAGGTGTGGGGAAGAACAAAACTTGCTGAAGCTTGAAAGTTCCTTCCAGGTACCATAATTAAGACAGCAATGACTAACTGCCACTGGATATTGGGCACAGTAAGTGCCAGATTGCTTCATAAGAAATATCAGGATAGAAATAAATCTATGAATTTCAGACACTTCATCACATAAATTATGAGAACTACTTCTAATCACAGATACTCAAACTTTCTCAGTGTATCTCAAGGTAAAGAATTAATATTATAGAATCATTATTAGTGTAGGAGAAAATAGTTAAGTATATGCTACAACACAAAGCATCATCAAAAAGACCTTTCTAATCTGGAGAAAAATAAGAGAAAGGAAAATTAAATAATACAACTTCAAAGAAGAAACATGTTATAGCAGCTCTGAGCTCCATAATGGATAAGGAATTTCAATGGGATTGCTTGTGGATAAAGAAAAACCATTTCTTCTAATGGAACTATGTGGACACTTTGAGTTTGCAAAATAAAATCAAGGAACATTAAAACATCATACACTGCATTCTCCAGTCAATCATATGAATTAATTAAACTCCATTTCTACACTTATCTTCAATCTGGAAGTCTATATATATTTTACATTGTTATCATTTATTATTGTTATTGTTAGTATTATTATTAAAATTTCATTATAGAGCTCCATTTGAAAACACCAAGATTTTCAGTGCATTGCCATAGCCAGCATTTTGCTCTTTTTTTATTCTGGATTTGGAATATCTCTCTCTTGAATACAAATATTCTCCTTAGTTGGTATTTATTCCACAATACTACTCTGCCTATACCCCTTCTGATTCTAATAAAAGGGTCTCCAAAGAATAGGGATTTCCAGAGAAAGGAGTATGCTTCTGAAAAATGAGTAGGGAGTTGTTTCTCCCTGGTATTCCCCTGGCAAAAGAAGGTAGGACATGACTCCAGGATTGTGTGCAGGACTTTCCATTACTGTCTTCCATGATTGCAGGTAAGTGGAAACTCCTAACAATAGTCATTTCAAATAAGAACACCTTAATCCCTTTGTAAAAAGAGCATATTGAATAAGTAAAATTACCTAGCAGTAAACATAGCAAAAGCAAGCATACTTTAATGCAATTAATTTTATGCAATCATCTTTTCCTTCTCTCTTTGAAAATCTTTTACACAAGAGCACAAAGACTGACTTGAAGTTCTTAGCTTTGTTTTTATTTTCCCATGGAAGACATTAATGACAACTTCATAAGTACTATGATTTCAATAATTAAGGTTTCCTGATAAGAAAGTGCCTGTTAGATTATATTAAATAAATTATCATTTAACACACTAGTGCCAATATAGAACTTTGCTTGCAATCAATATCTAGTTTCTTTAACCTTAGGTCTTCTCACAGAACCTTTACTAGAAAAATAAAAAGATAGACATCAATAGAACTACATAATATAGCATGACAAATAATTTTCACGGCAGCAAATGTTACCACAGGTTACATGTTTGTTATCATATTTGAGCACAATAAGCTTCTCAAAAGAATTATCAGAGCTACAATTAAATGATTTTTGTGTTTAAAATTTTAAATTAATAAGATGGCAATGTCAAATATACATTATTGTACAAGAAATAGATTTGCTTTCTAAATACCCAGTATGCAATGTATTAAGATGATCACTGAACATAAACATATTTTAAAGAGGTTTTCTGAGAAATCATAATGTTTTCCAAAAAAGAGACTTTTACATAATACTAGTTAGAGAATAGAGCTTAGCAAAATTTTCTTTGCTTTGGCCACTGTCTGGACCACACAGGAAACCTGGGCAATATCACATGACACATCACAAAATGCAAACTCAGAAGTTTCCAACATGACATGGCCAACAGTGAGACACTGTGAGTCATGACCACAGCATTATCCAAAATCACAGTATACACAGATGGACCCAAAGTCAAACAAATGCAAGTCCAAGTAATTTCTTATAGCTTTAAAAGACAACTTTTTCTGGAAAATTATATTTCTATAAATTAAATCAATGGAATCCAGAACATTTCCCCAGAATAAAAAAGATATAGATAATTACCAAAGAGATAAATAAAAAGACTTGAACAATTCAACTTAATCTGTGTAGAAGATCACATGCACACACCCACACACACACAGCAACATTTACTCTAGCAACAGATATCGGATTATCTATTTATACAAGTAATTACATCTATGTCCACATTCATATCTCAATCCATATAGATTTATCATTTTTCCTTATAAACTACTAATAATACCTACCACAAATGGGCTATGTGAGGAATAAATGAGATATTGTCAGTTAGCTTATGATTTGAGAAAACACACAGACATCCCATTTTGAAAGAAACCCCTTTCTAGAATAAAAAGTGTATATTAATACTTATCAGAGAACAAATCACATATCATAGCAGTCAGCTATTCTACTCACAAAAGTACATTGAGGTTAAGTTATATGTCTTGTTAATTGATAACTTGACTGGAGCCAAGAATCATATGTCATTATACCTCCTGACCATTTCATGAACGCTTTAAGAAAAATTCATCACTGCTTATTTCATTTATCTGCTTTGATCTCTCTTAAAGCAATGCTATGTTTTCTTACTTTCAGGAAAGTAAATTGAAATGAATCGTGATATAGCATTATCCTCAACGTCACACACATTGATTCAACCAGGGATTGGCAAGGGCCTGACTGGACTGTGTTTGAGATTGTAGCCTCCAATCTACAATGCAGAGAGTAAGGTGCTGCTCTTGTCTAGCAGGGTCCTCTTCCCCGCCACCCCCACTCTGTCATCACTTGCAATGATGCTCTCTTCTCCTTCCCATGACATTTCAGGCCTCCTGACGCTGGTATCAGCTAGAGAAAGTAGCTCTCATGAAGTAACCTGACAATGTCAAAGAAGGAAGGATCTGACTCTCTTCCACCCTATTCCCGTAGACAGCTGTTAGAGAGCTGATTCTAATGCATGACTACTAAGTGTGTAGAAAGCAGAACTCTACTCTACTGGATTTTCATGGATATAGAAGCATTGAGAGCAGGTCACTAGGCCTGTTGTTTGAGGCATCTCTGGATGGGCTTGAAGTGTCAAACTTGTAAGTAGTAAGTGAGCCCTTAATAGTTTGTGCCACTGATGACCCTGCTCTTCACCCTAAACCTATTTAATCAAATAAACCATCACAGATATTTATTATATTCAATTACTTTAGATTTTGACCCTTTTGACCTTTATGAATATGATCCATCTATCCCAAATATTCCACCTGCATATTGTATTTGACCTAGCTATGCAGAGAGACTGAAAGGAAAGTGATTTGAAAACAGAGGTGAAGAAAAACAAATGAGGAGAGTGTTGTCAGCAATCCAAACAGATGAACTTGAAAATTTTTTACACAAATGGAATCACAGACTTGATTTATGTGTTAAGTATTGTGGATTGTGATTTGAAAAGAAATTAAATACATAATTTTGAAAAAAAGCATTTTCTTGGGGGGGGGGGTGGTGAGCAGACCCTCAAGCACTTCATATAAAACCCAGACAGAAATGATTCTTTAATGTATCTTGATTCACATCTATGAAAAAGGGGAGCTGATGCAGAGTGCAGGAGGATCACAGGATAATTGGTAGAAAGTCTTGGGATCCAGTGACATTGCAAACATCTCAGAGCTGGCAGGGCTGTCGTGGCTTCTCTAGCTCCCAGGGCATGGCGTCTATCAGCATAGTTCTATGTGTCTTGTCAGTAGAGTGTCTCTCTCTCAGGCAATTAGGAGAGAGAATCTCTCCTGACTCCAAGGAATTCAGATATTCCAGAGGAAAGTCTGGACTACACAGACACCTCATTGGCTATGACCCAATTGACAAACTAAACTCCACCCCTTCACTCTTAATTCTCTCAAGTTCCAAATTGACACCAGATTATGTAACTACTACAGCAAGATAAGAAAATTTTTGAGAAATGATGTTATGTTTTTGAAATCATTTTATTGGAGACTTGTACTACACATCAAGATTCATGTATACATCCATTGTATCAAGTTTATTTGTATATTTATTGCCCTCACCATTCTCAAAACCGTTGTTTTCTACTTGAGTTCTCACTATCAGCTCATTTCCCCTCCCCCCTTGACCCCTCTTCCTCATGAACTCTTGACAATTTATAAATTATTATTTTTTAATGTCCTCAATGAAAACCCTGAAAGTAGAATTGCTAATATCAGCAGACAATACATATCTTTATTTGAATGGAAGTAAAGTACTATCATTGAGTAGCCCATGTACGATCATGTTTGCCCAACTACTCAGGGTGATTTAGGCATGCTGAAGGCTTAGCAGTTATGAGTTGTGCTGTGAACTGCATGGTGAGCTGTGTGAACCACCATTTGATCCACAGAAGGAACACAGGACTTTCTACTCCCCATAAAGAGCTATTGCCTGGAACCGCACAAGGAAAGTTCTACTCTGTCTTAAAGGGTCACCACTTGATCCAAGTGTGTTGGTTTAACTATAAGGCTGACTAAAGTATAGTGTTTTTCAAAAAATGAATAATCATTAATAGGCTATATAGGTCTTTGGAATATAAACTGAATATAAAGGATTATTGTGCAGTTTTGGTACACAACTTTTAGCTCTGGTATTGTATTGGAATCTATATTGCTCAATTTATTTTTAAAAGTTAAGCTATGAGATATTCTTTTTTAGATAATTTCTTTTCATCAAAGTATTCTTGGAAGAATAATAAAGCAATCAATCTTGGACAGCACATTAAAATAGTACACTAATTTGGCCAACATATTTATCATCCAACCAAAGAACACACACAAATTTCAGAGAAATGGTCTTACTGAATTTCAAATTATAACTCAGTGTCATTTCGAGAAGCATTAAAAACATCTGTATCTATGTCAAAAGCCATTATTCCCTAGCTCTACAAGAAACTACATGATTTCACTTATCTATAACCCATCCTGAAGATGCAAGTGAAAGCTAAGGAGATCTCACTCCACATTAGAATGGGCATAGTTCCCACTTTTGTTGATATTGTAATACAATATCCCTGAGTACCTTGACTTACAGAGAATCAACATAGTAACATCAGAGAAAGAGAAGAATGTTGGAATGCACATGTCATACTTATTCAGTTGAATATTTTCCCTACTGATTTTGCATAGCTTAGCTGCACAAGCAAGAGTTGCAGGATCATCTTCAAGTAAAATACACATTATCCAATCAAGCTCATTCTAAACACATAGTGCTCTGATTTCTGGAATACCATTTATAAACATAAGATGACAAATGGGGTTGCACAGAGAACAAGGAAAGGAAATTATTATTGCAAACCTCTGTGTCCTTTCATGCTCTATTTTACAAATAGGTCATTAGTATTCTGGCTAGATCTGCATTGGTGGGGTACAATAGTTATAGGAGCTGAAATAGATTTACAAAGCTTTCAACACTACAAGTTCTGATCTCAGAACCTATCATGCTGCTCTCCCTCTCTGTCACCAAAACAGATTGCAGACGTGAACATGCAAATGCAAACCAGGCATTGACTATGAAACAAATGAAGGAGATTCAACAAGCTAAGGTTACATTATTGGCTAAGCACAGGAGAATCAAATGGTAGCCATTATCAAATTGGACCAAGGAACTCTTGTAAAAAGGACTATTATAATTATGCAGCACAGTTAAGGCATTTAAAATACATAAAAATATCTGTTTGGTAGATCATGCTATGAAACTATTATGATACAATGCTGACTTCTTTTACTCTAGGAAGGATAGGTAAGCAGTGTACAGATCAATGGTTTGCAGGGTTGTTTCTTATCCTCATATTTGAGGTCAAAAGAAGTACTGAGTTCCTTCTGCAAACATTTCCCTTTATCTATCTTCAACATACAACATGTCTCCCTAAGACTTTGAGATGATTAAATACAAAATGTTTCTACTTTGTTACACACATCTTGATCAAAATCCTCTAGTTATAGAGAGACTTATTAGAATTTTCATTTTTTCTTATTTCTCATTATATATGTAGAAGTTTTTTTTCTTAAGTAGGAGAAGAAATTTCTGGATGACTATGAATCATTTGGTAAAAATATTAGAGCTACATACTTTTGAGTTCTGCACAACTACTACCTTAAGAAATAGATTGAAAACAAGAGCTTATATTTTCTCAGCTAACCTGATGACCTCTCTAATTCAATAATCCTTGAAAATCAAATCCATTACCATTGAACGGATACTTGCTCATGCTGACTCCATAAGGTTTCCATGGTAAATCTTTGCAAGGGGAGTTGGTCTCAACTTAAACCTTTCTCCAATAGAAACCCAGTCATCTGATCAATTTCAACTTACAGACACCCTGTAGGACATAGAAGAACTGCCCCCCAAAAGTTTTCAAGACTGTAAATCCTTAAAGAAACAAGAATGCTATATCTTCTTCCATGGTCTATCTTGTGAGCTGGAAATGCAAGCTTCATTTTTTTTTTTTTTTTGCTGCTGCTGTTGCTAGGTGTCATTGAGTCCGTTCTGGTCCATAGCAACCTTATGGACAAAAGAATGAAATACTGTCTGGTGTTGCTCCATCTCACTTCCTGGGCTTGAGCCCCTGGTTGCAGGCACCATTTTAGTCATCTTCATTTTAATGGTCATCTTCATTTTTTGCTGCCGCTCTAATTTAGCAAGCATGATGTCCTCTCTAAAGACTGGTGTCCCCACACAACAAGTACAAAATACGTAAGACAAAGTCTTTCTATCCTTGCTTCTAAGAAGCACTCTAGCATGGTCATTCTGAGATACATGTGTTTGTCTTGCTGGCATTCCATAGTACTTACAATATTCTGCCCCAGACGCACAATCCAGATGCATTGAATCTTCTTCTGTCTCTCTTATACAATGTCCACATTTCACATGCATAAGAAGCAATTGAAAATTACTTAGCAAAAAAAAAAGAAAGAAAAGAAAATACTCTAGCTAGTTTCAATTGGTTATCCTCAAGATAGCCTTGCCCGCTTTTCAAGACTCTGCAAGAATTACTGTGCTTTCATCTATATACTTTTATGGTTTTGCCCTTACCACCTGAGCACAATTTTATTTTTTATTGCTTTCTGTTGAGTCTCACAGCAGTGAAGCATAGGAAAAGTGGATGCATAATACTAATAACAGATACTAGTGGACAGAGGGAACATGGACTTCTAGGGGGATAGAGCAGGAAAGCGGACTTAGGAGGTAACTAATGAAGATGGGATGCAGGAGGGAACACTAGAACAAATTGAGGTCAGATAAATCATCTGAAAGGTGATTTAATTAGGGGGGGTGTTCTAAAATTGATGTGAGGCTGATTGTACAATTCTCTGTGATATGATTGAATGATTAAACTATTGAATTTTACAGTATAAATTACTTGCCAATAAAACTGTTGGTAGGGGGAGAGGGGGAGACGTTTACTGTGCAGCCAATTTGCCTAATACTTGACTACAGCTTCCATAATCATTGACTGTGAACCTAGCCAAGATGAGATCATTGACAACTTCAATCTCCCCTCCATGTATCATAATGTTAACTATTGGTTCAATTGTGAGAATTTTAACCTTCTTTACATTGAGTTTTAACCCATACTGAAGGCTGCAATCCTTGATCTTCAGCATCAAGTACTTAAAGTCCTCACTTTCCGCTGACAAGGTAGTGCCATCTGTATATTGCATTTTATTAAAAATCATTCCTCCAATATTGATGCCACATTCTTCTTCATATAATATAGATTCTTTGATAATTTTCTCAGCATACAGACTGAATAATTATGGTGGGATAATAAAACCCTGACACAAACGCTCATGATTTTAAACCATGAAACATTCCCTCGTTCTGTCCAATTAACTTCCTGATGATCTGTGTACAAATTTCATAGAAGCACAGTGAAAAGTTTTGTGACTTTAATTCCTCTAAAGTGTATCTATAGTTTTTTAATGGATCACACAGTTGAATACCTCTCCATAGTCAAGGCAGCACAAGTAAACCTCTTTCTGTCATTCTCTGCATTCAGCCACAATCATTTGACTTTGACAATGAGATCCCTTTTTCTATAGCCTATTCTGACTCTAACCTGAATCTCTGACAGCTTCTTGTCAATGGACTGCTACAAGCATTCTTGAAATCTCTTCAGCAAAACTTTACTTTCATGTGATATTAATGATATTTTTCTATATTTGTGGGTTCTGCTAGATTATCTTCCTTTGGAATGGGAAAAAATATGGATCTCTTCCAGTCAGTTGACCAAGTAGCCTTCTTAAAAATTGCATGGAAAAAATAAGTGCTTCATCTAGAGTTAGAAAACCATAAAAGGAAGAGTATGCTCAGCATATCTTAAACTGAAAGAATTGAAGAAAAATTCAAGCCTTGAATTGCAATGTTTAATGGTTCTATTGGAAAACTTTTGAGTAGTGCATGAAGTATCCAAAAAGTGGAGAGAATACATAGCCTTTGTACTAAAAACAACTGGTGGACATTTTATCATTTCAGGAGGTAGCCTATATGATATTGAAGGGAAAAGTTTAAGCAGCTCTAAAAGCTATAGCCAAAAAATTAAAAAAAGTTCCAGGAATTGATGGAGTACCAATTGAAAAGATCGTAAAACCTATCAAATATTTTACCATTTATTAATCAGAGGTAGGTAGTTGTTCATATTCATTTTCCTAATATTATCTGATATATTATTAATTTTCGTATAATTAGTCAAGCTTACACTCCTGCTCAACCACATCACATTATGATGTATTATACATTTTGTGTATTCAACGTATTAACTTTTTATAAGAAGTTTGGTCTATATTCTTGAGGGATCTTTACCTACAATTTCATTTTACAGGATTGATTCTTGATTGTCAATTGAAACAGCAAACTCTTTGGAAAATACCTCCTCTTTTTCTCTTTTTATGAAAGAGTTTGTGTACTGCTTGTGTTACTCATCTTTGAATACCCTAAAACAATTGCCAGAATCAAGATTGAAGTGGATCTATTTTTTTCAAGCACATTAAAGATGATGTTTCAAACTAATTGTTTCTCCATCCAGTCTGATGAGGTCTTCCATTAATTAGAAATTCTGTACCTACACATGTTTTTTGTTTGTTTCTTGCTTATTTATTTTGCATTGTTGCTTATAGAATGTGCTGTTTATATTTGGTCTTTAGTCATTTGCATACGATGATCATTGAAGGATTCAAATTTTTTTTTGACTTGTCTTTTTGGTGTTCTTTGAACGTTTTACTTGTGAATACATGTATATCCCACAAAATTTCAAAATCATTTAAGTATTGATACTTTTTTATGCTCAATTTTCACTCTCCTGTTATTTGAATCCCACATAAGCATGTCATGCTACTTGAGATTATCTAGCAAATACCTAACATTCTGTTTAAGATTTAAAAGTATTTTTCTTGTTATTTTTCACAATAGATAGCTATCATAAGGTTCACCTATCCTTCCCTCTTCTATTAGGCTGTTGAATATGTTTGTTTCTATTATTGAAGTTTCAATAGTAAAAATTAGTATTGACCCTTTTTGATTGTTCCTGCACCTCATACTTGGAATATCTGTGGTTGACTAGAACCAGTCTACAGAGTGAGATGTAAAAGTGGAGTAATGAGGTAAAAATATAGCAAAAATACAAAAGTGCATATTTTACAGGGATTCATATGCAATATGTATACATATTTTGGTCATGTATTTCACTATCAGAGTGCTTAGACAATTTGAAAATGTCATTACTGTGTTATGTTTTTGTTACTTAGTAACACTCTTCATTAATGTAAGTATTGTTCATTCTTGGCGAATGTCCACACTATGAGTTTATTCTCAATTACCTAATCCTTATAGAACTGCAATTTAAAATGGTTTTTGGAAAGTTCAAAACAAAGTGATTGCTATATTAAAATGCCTGAAAAATGTTTCCAGCATCAAAACGATGGAAAATTAGAGACATGTAATTGTAATAAACTTATTAATTATTATTTGAATGACAAAATGATGTTCACAAAATGAAATCTACAATGAAAGTGTTTTAAATAATGATATATGTTATAACACAGTATAGGTGCCCCCTGAATAGATTCTGTTGTAATATATTTATTGACACTTGAGAAACTTAAACTCTTTCAGTATTTTTGTGATACGAATAAAATGTTGACTTGGTTTTGCATTAACACACACATACTAACATGCTGCTTCATTCTAGATATACTGGAAGCAACATCCCAGGACAACACATGCAATTTTTAGCACACATTCTCATATATATGCAAATGCAAGACAGCAAAGGTTAGCTTGTGTCTCTCCCAGGGTTTTGAAATTTTTTCTCCATCTTATATAACTATGATGCTATAGTTATAAATCCAAATAGCATCTTTAAATTTCAGATCCTTTATTGTGATACAATTCATGTATAATATGCTTTCATAATTTGATAATATCAAAAAGACATACAATTGTTCCTACAGTCAATTCTAGAGCATGTTTTCCCTTCTTGTGCAAATGATGTTTTGCCTATGGAGTGAGTTAACCTTTCTTCTTCTTGGAACATTTCTGTGTACACTTCTCAGATATCTAAAAAAGCAGGGTCAATGGCCCTGCACATGGCTAGGATTTAAAAATCACTTCACATATTTTACCTTGTTTGAAGAAATAGAATATCAGAGAGCCCTCCATAGACTAGAAGTGCAGTATAAGAGAATAAGATCTTGTAGGTAAATTTGTTAAACCCTGCTAATAATAACATCAAATGACATAGTATAAGCACAATCACATAATCTGAAGTACCAAATTTTCATTTTCTCTTCATGGAAGCAAAAGGGATAGCATTTTGAAGTGAACAAGTAATCTAGTAGGCTTTAATAAGATTCTAAATCTTTAGTAAATCAAGGATGAGGGCTAGTACTATTAATAGTATAAATACTGGAATGTGAAATTTAGTCAAAAACATTGGTTTATCATATTACAATAAGAATAAAACTATAAGAAAAAAGCTGATAAAGTATTAATAATCTATGAATCATGTGATATTGTAGCATTACAGGATCATAGAATAATAAATCATGGTCATGATTATTTCAGCCAAAAAGCTCATGCATTTCAAGATATTTAAATGGCTGCAACTAGAAATCTTATGTTACAAAGCAATCATATTGTCTCAGAATCAAATACAATGTTTAACTTTCTCTCTGTAATGCATATTATTGTCATTGGAGCATTTCTACTTATTATCTGGATGTAATTGGGTGAGGTTTCAATGACTTTTGATTTAGGCTCTAAATATCACATCTGCCATTTGTCATCTTGTTGTCTTTAATAGTCTTCCATTCCCTCTTTTACATACTTTGCATGACTAAATTTGAAGGAATCAGAGGCTAGAGGTACAGCATGGCCTTTCCTACAGATTTACCTAAATGAAATCACTACACTTTTTGTAATGATAATGCTTCGGTTATGATGCGAACTAAATATGATAGCTTTATGGAAGCACACCAAACTCTCTTCCATATAGGAGGATCTGATTTATATTGACTCTGTGGTTTCGCCAGACTATCAATCTTCATAGAAGTATGAAGCAATATGCTTCATTTTTTATCCATAGTGTGGCAGGCAGCTTTGAACTGCTTATCTTATGGCTAGCAGTCCCACACATATGATATACCTAAATATTGCACTTCCTTATTATTTAACAGCAATAATAAATATGAGAATGTGCATGATTTTTGGACAAAATATAATCTGTAGAGACAGGTAACATACATGTACTTGAAACTGAGAGTGGGATTGATGGAAAAGAGGCAACTCAACCATTAGGAGATTGTGGAAATGTTCTATATCTTGCATATATTTGTGGTTACATAGATATGTTTGTTTGTAAAAAAGCTTCTAAATATATTAGGTTTACAGTTCATCACAGGCCTTCTCTACGATCAGTTACATCTTATAACATGACTGCACTCTATACTTGTCCTCAAGAAGAGATCACTGAAGACATGGGGAATAGCTAAGTTTGTGCCAACATGGCCAAAGAAGAGAGGTAGGTCTGTTGTGACAGCATGGCTTATGAACACACATCAGATCAAATGAAGGGCGGAGATAGAAACGGCTTGGTGATCCCTGCCCTTAACCTCTCTTGCTCTTGGATCTTGGGACCAGTTGGCTGCTTTGTTCGCCCTGTGCCATGATCTCCAAACGATACTACCCATGGGACACCTAATCGATGGACTGTGTAGCTGTGAGTTGCAGTTCCTTCAAACCCTGCATCGTCACGCTTCTGGAATATACATCTCTTCAGCTGGGGACTGTTAGGCTCTGTCATCTTGCAGACTATTGGTGACCTGCTTTGCTGTTTGCTGCTTGTGGACAGATAGCCTAAATCGCTCTACAGAGCACTACTGGGTGGCCCTCAAGACTCCAAGGACTGCCAGAGTATTAGCAAGTGAGTTACACCAAGCCATTTGTACTGCTTTATAGATTAGTTAGTGGTTTATTTCTTACTTTATACACCTTTCAATCTATGTAAATGTATAAAGAAAATTACTGGTATCCTGGTTTTGTTTCTCTAAAGAACCCTGTCTATCATGCATGCTATTTTTAGTAGGTGTGGTAAAGAAATCAGATGGTTCCTGCAATCAGAAACAATGCTATCCTGGGGTTTAAAAGATTGTCTTCAAATAAACACACCTGCCTGTGAGATTGATGGATTTTTGCCAGTAAAATCCATATCGAGAGGAAGGGATAGTAGCACAGCTTAAATTCACAACACTTGGTTTGCATAAGGCTCATTGGACAGTGAAAGACCAAAATTCATTTGTAGGATCCCCACATGAATTTTTTCCCATGAATTTCTTCTGACCATGGTCAAGGGATGGTTAGTCCAGGTATGACTAAACACATTTCAATCTATTATGTTATACATAGTTATGCTAAAATGTGACAGCTTATCATTTGATTTTCTTTTGACCCATCTTATAGTAGTTTTAGTTTTAATATTTTTTCTTCCTTTTTAACTGAGGTTCTCATGTTTTACTTTGCCACTTTTGTGATTTTTGTTTTTTCCTTATATGTGTTTTGTATGACTTTCTGTATATGAAATGCTGTATAGATAAATCTAAAGAGCACTAGAGACTTAATAACTCTCTCAGGGCATGCGAGGAACTAACAGCAATGAGTATTAAAAGAAGAAAATATTCTGAAATTAATTGTGGTGATGATTTCTCCACTCTTCTTTTTAATAATTCAATTGTGTGATATATGAATTATATGCCAATGAATCTATTTTAAAAGAACCTAATCACAAGTGCCAAAAATATTTCATCTATATGTAAGCTAATTATGCCTTCATCAATTTGAGGGGACAAGGTACTAGTTGCCAAGGATTTTTAGTGTTTAATTATGTTCTCTTTTTAGATGAATTCTTTAGATATATAAATTGAAGAATGAACATATGTTTTGTAGATTATTTTGAGTGGATATGATGCATACTTGCTTCCAATATACTTACCAATTTAAATGATTTTGATAAAAGGTACAATTGGTGGTTAATTTTTAGGTCAAAATTATTCACTGAGCCCATTGTTATCAGAAATTATGGGTGATTTTTGCACTTTTACACCCCAAATATCTTTTTAAGCCAGTAATTTAAATATACACAATCTAACATGAACTCGCAGGAGAGTATCAATATGCAAAATTACTTTTTGGAATTAATAAATAAGCAGCAACAAGTCTTCTCTGTCTTGCCCTGTCTAATGTCCATCTGTTTTCTTTGATGATCTCAGTATCCACCTCTGATTTCTTTGATGCTATGGAAAACAATTATCAATGGCCCACCCTCACCTTCTTTACTACTCTGGAGAGCAATTCCAGATTTAGCATCTAATGACAACGAACCATTTGCAAACAACAAGAATCATAATCAGTTTAAGAGGAATCTGATCTATAAAGAAAAATGAACAATAATATATATATAAGTTATATGAAAGTTAATAACCCTTTAAGTCTAGGGTGCACTTCTTCCAGATGAACTTTGTTTGGTTTACTTATTTTATTATTAATTATTCATGTATACATCCCATGGGATATGTATGATCTATGTTGACTTTGCATAACTTCAATCCCTCTGATGCCCTTCCAAACAAGTCCTCACTTAATAATTTGTCTCTTCAAATTGCATTGGAATCTGGGAATTCCCTTTTTATCTTTCAAAGTATGACTGCAAATTTCTTTCTAGTTCTTAAAAGTCAAGCATGACATCACTATGAGAGGATTTATGGGCAAAAAGGAGCATTTAATTATGTATAATTACCAGACATTAAGCAGTACAATCGATTCCAACAATCTTTCTTGTGTGTACTCTTCTTTGCGCAGAAGTCCTCTAGCCTTTGGAAGTTTAACATTAAACTCTGCACTGAAAGCCTCAGGAAGAAAGGTTTTTCTATGACTTTCAATGGATAGAGAAGCAAATTCCTTCTTATGGAGATTGAGAAGTATGTTCTCCATGCTTAAAGATCTTCTCTATCTATCTACCATCTATCTATCTATCTATCTATCTATCTATCTATCTATCTATCTATCTATCTATCATCTATCTATCATCTATCTATCTATATATCCTAGTTCACTTTCTAAACAGTTTTAATTGTGGTTCTGAATCTTTCAACATAAAAAATGGATAACTCAAAGAGAAAATGATCATAGAACTTGTTTTGGCACTGCAAAATAAGGAACATATAGAAAATCAATCTACTGAAGGCTAGCATTAATTTGTCTCATCTACAGCAGTATACTTGTATTTCAAGATATATATTCAAAGCTCACTGCTACTAAATAGATTCCAATAAATAATGACTCTAAAGTAGTAGCAAATAATAATTAGAAGGTGAGAAATAACTTGAAATTTAGTAGACAGAAATATCCCTCTTAGCACTGAGAGCTAATATTTGTTGAATTCTTACTATTGTCAGGCATTGTTCTCAGTATTTTACATGTAATTTTTCACAACAAGGTCACAAATTAGATAATTATAAAAATTCCATTTTACTTTAAAGTAATTGCAACTCAGATAAATAAAGCTTAGGGGTCAGTATTAAGTACCTAGAAAAGATTGGTCAAATAATATAAACCTAATTTACCACATTTTATGGTCTCAAAAGATACTGAAATTATAAAGTGTTATATTTGAAACAATTATTTCTCTGTATACTCCACATCATGTTATGTGTATATTATTTAAGGCAGAAAATGTATCTCAACATTCAGTGATATTTTGTTTAGTCAAAAATAAAATTATAATGAAAGATGGCACAGTTATTTCTTTTTCAAAGTGATGTAATCGCAAAACAATGCTCCAATGTCTTCAAATGTTTAAGAAATATTAGGACAGTAGACTTTTAAACCTAAAAAGTGATTAGAATGTGGTGGAAAAGGTGGATGTATCAGACCCCACAGTTCATATATACTGACCCATTCCCCCAGTGACAAAATAATGCAGGCAATGTTGTGCTATATTCTCTGCTGCTCGCATTGTTGCTTCAGTGTTCATAGGCAGTGAATTTTCTTAGAATGCTCACCAGTCTCATGACCTCAAGTAAGAAGCTTATTTGGTGTGTTAGTTTGGGTAGCCCAGAAAAACAAGTCCAGAGACACTCATATGTGAGTAAGAAAGAACTTTATATACAAGAGCAATTGAATGTTGAAAAAACAGCCTAGCCCAGTCCAGATTAAATCTACAATTCCATTATTATCCCATATGTCTGCTAGCAATCTATAAATTCCTCTAAAAAGTCATGAAACACTTGTATTGACTTTAAATGCAGGAAGATCACAGGCCAGTAGATGGGAAGTATTGTGGATCTAATGGTGGTGTAAGCATCCCAGCTCTGGCATGGGTATCCTCATAGCTCCCCCAACTTTATGGCTCTCACATAGCTCCGTGTGTCTTGTCATTAGAAATACAAAGCAGAGATTGTGTGCCCTGCCAGGGAGGAAAAGAGGAATTACCAGAATCCTCAAGAGAAGGCCATGCCCACACAGATGCCTCATTGACTATGACCTGATTGACAGACTGATTCCACCCCTTTGCAGATGACAGGAGGTTTTGTAACTGCCACACTTGGAGTTGCCTTGCATTCGTGACACCTGGCCACTAAATTGACACAGTCAAGAAATCCCTGTGAACAATCACCATATGTCTGAAATGCCATAAATGCTCTAAGGAAAAAAACTAATCAGATATAGACACTGAACAATAGAGTTAGACTCTAATGTCAAGCTTATTTAGTGGTCACAGTGCTACTTCTAAAGAAAAATCCAGAGAAAGAGAAAATTTCTTGACTTCAGTTGTAATAGAATTTCTCCCTCATAGTCATAGGAATTATTCATATTATTCATACTCATAGGAAATGGGAGGTAAAGAAAAATGCTCATGCAACACCCTCAAAAGCAACCTGGGATTAAAGTTCAAGGTTTTGTCTTTAAACTCATTAGAATGTGGCCATATGTCCCCTTGTCTCTTCTTTTTTGATCCAGGTTAGATAATTTTGTCAATTGTTCATTTGGCCACTTGTTGCAATAATTCCTCAATATGCTAAGGGGTCTGTATCTCCAGGCCTTTTCCAATTCCTATGTCTCAGCCTCGTCCTCTGTCAAGCCCACCTTGAAAAGTTCCCAATTGGCCCACTTGTGCCTCACTTGTCTTCTCTCTGAGACTCAAACCCCAAGTCTTCCCCTTGACCTCCCAGCAGCCCCAGGGCTTCTCCGCCTTCAGAGGCTCAGTTCTTGTCGTGACTAATGTTCTGAAAGGTAGTCCAGAGCAGTCATTCTTCAGGACTGTCCCTACTCCTACAATACCAAGGAATGACCCTCAACTCCACTTTAGTGATTGCGCCTCATGATCATCTATCCCTGGAAATAACAAAATCTGAACTTGCTATAACTCTAATATCATAACCCCTTGGATCCAATACTAGAAGTAGGCTTCCCGTCTCTGAAATTGACCCATGAAAAAAAATGGTGGTTTTTTGTTTTACTCTTCTTCTTTGCTCACTGTTGATTCCCTGACTCTCTTCCTGGTTACCACCTAGATTCCTCATCTCTTTACCCTCATATTCCGATAACAATTGATGAGTTCACTGTCAATGTTGTGCCATGTCAGTTTTAATGAGGCTATCTTATGTCCCTTCCCTATAAAACCTCCCTCACAACTCAATCTGCCAGTCTTCTCTGTTTGGCTGAATAACCTGCTTGAAAATCTCTACAACTATTCTGCTTGAATATTCCAACAGACAGGAGACTTCCAGCACGTTTAGGAAAGCACGGGTAGTGGAGATTCACCAGTTTGCAATTCCTGCTCTCCACCATTAGATGAGCAGTTCAGTGTTACCTAAAAATTCTCCTACAAACGCATTTAATTATTTTTACTTTTGTCCACAAAACAATTATTTGCGAAATACAAGAATCATGTGTGTAAAATATGCGGGATACATATAACGTGTCGCAGTCACCCAGGACTCAACACGTCGACCTTTGCAATCAGCTACTTGGCTGAATAAATGGAGTTGCTCGCTTTAATCCCCATAATAATAAAACAACTTGAGTCATTTAATAAGTCTATGAAAACCTTGTACTAGTTTTTCTACTTTTCCTGACTAAATCAGTGAGTAAATCAAATTTATCATCACATTGTTTGAAAGAAAAACAAAGAAGAAAAAATTGGTTTATATATAAAGAGACATACTTTTAGTGATTACAAGGAGGCTAGGGACAAGAGGGGTGGGTGGGTGGTGGAGCAATGTGAGGGAAGGGAAGGGGAGAAGAGAAAAAAATTAAAAATGGAGTGTTTGACATTAAAATTTAAATAAAAAATTTTAATCCCTCCAGATTCCTTATCCCTAAGACCTAATACTGGTCGGAGTGGTAAACAAGGAGGCAAAATATAACTGGCATATAAGTTTAAGACATACAAGTTCATTTCAAACATGAGAAAAATAATCAGAGCCTGAGTGTTTAGATTCCACTTCCTCATTATTACTCCTGGTAGTCATATTTCCAGCTGTCATTTCAAGTGTCAATTACAAAAAATGTTTGCTACCTTACAGTGAGGTCAATTGTTAGAATCCATCAGCCACTAGACCAACAACAACAAAAAAAATGGAGGTTCTTTACTGCACAATCGTTCACATGATCAGAAATGCACTAGAGCAGTTCTGCTCTGTCTTATAGCCTCACAGTGGGTCAGGCTTGCCTTGATCTTTGAGTTTGTTTGTTTGTGTCTTAGGGATTCTGGTCATTCTCAATCTTTTCTCTGAGAAGAATATACAAAATGCAAATCAGGCCCTACTTCTTGACTGCATAACATCATGTATTGTTCTCTTCCATTCACTATCGCCTCATGGACTCACTCCCTGAATTTAAATCTAACTCCTTGGATCCCAAGTCTCTTCAATGCATGACTCTCATCCCCAGCCCTTCTCATCTCAGTTATCTGGAGGACTGTGTGTCTACCAATGGCATATGGTGGTTCTTTGCAATTTACAGTTGAAGTCTTTTTTTTTTTTTTAAGAAAAACAAAAATATGTGAAAGTCTTCTAATTGACATAGTTCTATACTAT
>PVJH01019051.1:0-43728 GCA_004026705.1 Nesogale talazaci
ATATATATATATATATAAATAAAGGAAAGCTCATATTCTAAAAGAAATCTTATATCACCCATGAGAAAATATGTCCTACCACCCTGTGGAGTTTAGGAGCCACTAAAACACATAGATACAAAATATTGCTAGTTTTCTAAACTCCTTCATATTTTTAATGAAATACAAGAGGGAAGAAAATTTATATCTTAATTATAATAAAACAGCTGCTGTAATGAAGGCTCTCTTCTACCCTCAAAAAGCAGTTAGGAAAGCACATTCTCTATCAAGCACAAATAAATAATATAATCTGGTTAATTAGAGTGATGTAAAAATATGATATTTAGAGCCAAGCCAAATGTTTGCATGTGAGTTGACACTAGATCACTCTATTTCTGTTTGTTTGAGAAACGCTAAGCGTTTCAGGAGGTAGAGGGGGAAATCTACTCAAATTCAACTTCAAAGCTTAATAGACACAAAGTGTCCCCTTCAAGTCTGTGAAGGGTTGAGAAAGGCGACAGGGGAAAAGATTTGCTTCTGCAGGAAAATGTGGTAGTCCCACTCAGAGTAATCTCAGCTCCTGAGCCCCTTCTTGTCATCTTCTCTGCAAGTACCTGGTCTCCCTCTCCTTTTCTCCGCCAATAATTGGAGAATCAGTGGTCCAACGATTTTACACATGTTTACAGTATATGTTAGTCTGGGTAGACTAGAGAAATTTACAGACACACATTAAGTGTATAAGAAAGAGTTTTATATACAAGAACAACTGTACATTAAGAGAACATCCCAACCCACTTCTGCCCAAGGTCACAAGTCTGATATTAGCCCATATGTCTGACAGCAATCTACAAAGTCCTCTCCAGACTCATAAAACATATGCAATGAGGCTGAATGCAGGAAGACCACAGGCCAGTGGGTGCAAAGTCAGTGGTGGTAGAATTATCTCAGCACTGGCAGGAGTCTCCACATGGCTTCTCTAGGTCCAGGTTTGTGGTCTCTTCAGAGTAGGCCGATGTGGCTTCTCTTCAGGGAGGTCTCACAGTAAGTAAGCCTTGTCAGCAGAGAGCCTCCATGGAAGTGAATCGAGAGAGATATAGTGTCTCTGCCTCCAAGAAGGAATTACCACATTTCCCAGAATTCTCAGAAGAAGGTCATGTCAACAAGAGGTCTCATTGGGTATCTCCAGATTGATAGGCTAAACTCCACTCCTACACCCTTAATCCTCAAATGGACAACAGATTAGGTGACTGCCACAGTAGAATGATCGATGTTTCACTCAGAAAAGCAATGATTTCCACATTCCAAAGGAGGAATTATAGGCCAGTGTCCAGGGAATGGAAATGACCCAGGGTGGTCCAGTGCAGAGATAGTCATTCTACTTTAACAAATGTATGATAACTAAGTGGGGGAATATTCACGACTGGTGGGAGGTGGGGGAGATCTTATGAAAATTGGGGTTCCATTCCTCACTTTATTTGGTCATATTAGTGCCATGGTGATCTAGATAATGGTAGACTATCATGGCTCTCAATATACACTGGTGGTGAGTCAATTCTGACTCTTAACATAACCACATGGGGGTAGAACTGCCCTGGGGGTCTGCTGCTGTAGTTCTTCATGAAAGTGTGAAGCCATGTCTTCTACTTGGACTGCAGCTGGTGAGTTTGAACTGCTGACCTTCCTTGTCACAGCATGAGTGGGTGTAATTTCTATTTTTCTCATGGAAAATAAGGTTTCTCTAGGTCATTCCTTTTCCCATACAACCATGCTAAAGAGGATGTAACACTCACTAATCAAAGGGTCTCTGAGACAGTAAATTTAACTGCAATGTAACTGTTGAATTTTTCCTATTATCTTATTCTATTGGTATATTTCAGTGAAATTTACCAGCTTCCCTGTTCTTTCCCTAACATTCTGAAAATGTGGATGTGAATATATTGGTCTCAAGTATGTTTTAAATCAACTTGAGATTATATTTTATTTACATACATACACACACAACCAAAATAAACTAATTGGCACTAGAAATGACCAATGAATTCAAAATAAGCGCCACCTTTCTAGTCCAATTTCACGACTTGCTGAACTCTTTTGCGGTGAATTCACTCAACATTTTTGTGCCTCCAAGTTTCATTTGAAGGTGGAGTAAAATACTAAGCTCACAGGGTTGTTATGACAGCTAAGTTAGAAAATCAATGTGAATTCCAAGAAATGAGAAGTCGATTTTTTTCACTATATATTTTCAGCATTTAGAACAGTCCTGGAATCTAGAAGACACTCAGAATATATTTATAAAAAGTGAAGACCTAGGAAAGCATCTAGCTAATAATATTTTGATACATGGCAGGCATGGCAGTGGGGGAGTGAGGTTTAGTCACAATAATTACTTAGCTTTAAACAAACAAGCAAACAAAAGAAACCTGGTTGTTTTGAACTATTTAGGTGCCCCTAATTATTGTGTGTGATCAGAAAAGCTGCGTTGTGTGAAGAATGAGGTATTAGAATTAGAGGAAGGTTTATTCACAATCTGCAATATGCAGATAAGACAATCTGGCTTGCTGAAAGTGAGGAGGCCTTTGAAGCACTTGCCATTGAACATTAAGGACGGAAGCCTTCAGTAAGGATTACAATTCATTGTCAAGAAAATGAAAATCCTTTCAACTGGACCAATAGGTAACATCATGATAAATGAAGGGGAGCTTGAAGTAGTCAAGGATTTCATCCTGTTTGGATGCTCATGGAAGCAGCAAACAAAAGGGGAAAGGATACATTGCATTGGGTCAATAAGCTGTTCAAGACCACTTCCAAAGTGTTGAAAAGAAAGTTGCAATTTTGAAGACTAAGGTGTACCTGACCCAAGCCATGGTATTTTTTGTTGCTGTACATGTATATGGAAATTGGACAGTAATAAAAGAATACCAAAGAAGAATGGATGAATTGGAATTGTGGTGCTGGAGAAGACCTATATAAAGTACATGGACTGTTAAAAGACAAACAGATCTGTCTCAAAAGAAATACAGCCCAAGGTCCCTCAGAGGCAAGGATGGGCAGGCTTCAGCTTACATATTTGAGAATTATTGTGAGCAGAGATCAGTCCCCGGAGAAGGGCAGGGCATCTTGCAGAGTGGAGGGGCAGCCGCAAAGAGGAAGAGCCTCGAGGAGGTGGACTGACACAGTGGCTGCAATACCGGTTCAAGTTTAGAACAAGTGTGAGGCGGGGCCAAGACCAGCGGTAGTGCAATCTGAGGCACATAAGATAGCTGTGAGTTGGAGCAGACTTGAAGGCCCTTTAACAACAACGGGTATCCTGTAAGATTCCCTGGGTACTACAAATGCGTATTACACTAGTCTGCCAACCTAGAAGTTAGAAGTTCAAGTCTACTCAGAGCTAACAGCAAAGAAAGCCTGGCATCCTACTTCTAAAATGTCAGCCTCTGAAAACAGTGAGGAGTACAATTCTACTATGATACGCCAGACTTTTACTCAATTTGACAGCAACTCAATTTGCTGGCACTCTTCTGCCACTCTTGCAAACTCTAGACAAGAAAGATTAGATAGATAGATGATAGATCGATCGATAGATAGATAGACAGATAGATAGATAGACGATAGACAGTCACTGACCTCAATTGATTCTTGCTGTCCTCATAGGACAGAGGAGAACTGCCCTGTGAGTTTCTGAGACTAACCTTTTTTCGGAGCAGAAAGCCTCATCTTTGTTCCAAAGAGCCGACTGTGGTTTTGGACTGCTGACCTTGCAGTTAGCAGCTCCTGCGTAATCTGTGACACCACCTGGGCTTATGCCTCCTCAGCATTCTATATAGAGTTCGAAGAGCAATTACTCTAATGAAGTATAATTAACTTTTATGTGCTTACCAAAAGGGTAGGATAATATATTGTCCATCATTGTATTCTTAGTACCCATAAAACTATCTATTTTGTGTGTAGAGAATAGATTATTTACATTTAAAGCAATTTTATGCCAGGAGCATTCTTTCAAGGACAGTGGACATGAAAAAAATAAGCATTTCTTTCACAATACCATTTGTCCCTTTTTTATCTTCTGATTTAGCTCAAATGGTAGAAAAAGCAGTAAGATCCAGAGTATTATAATCAAGCATTTGAAAGAGATCCATCCAACTCCACAATATACTACTGATGAATCCTTAGGTAAATTATTTCATTTTCATATGCCTGTTTCCCTATATGTAAACAAAGTTAGCAATACTATACCTACAGAGTCAAAGGTCATCTACAAAAGCCACCACACATAGTAAGAGTGCACACATTAGGAGCACAGAGTGAGCCTCACTTAATGGTAGTTGTTACCATTATTACCGTGGGTTCTAGGTAGATGGAAATGAAGGGTAAGGGACTCAAATGGATTTGTTCTCTTCCTCTTTGAATAATATGGAAGCCAGCACAGCCAGGGAGAAGATTATACTGCAGAGTGCAAGAGGAATCAAAGACTACAAATTATCTTGTCGGACGACTGGCAACTCCAGGCTGCTGCTTTGACAGTTTAACCTCAGCTGTTTTCCTTCTCCACCAGCCCATTTTTCAAATGGCATATTGCATTTTCTCATTTCACATACGATTTCTTTAATCATTCTCATTTTTAACAATAGGCTTGTTACTAGTTCAAATATTCATCCAATAGTGAGGAACTAAAATCATCTGGCAAGGACTGAAAAGACAAAGAGGGTAAAATGAAGCATCCTTTGGGTCCTAAGCTAGTCTTGCAAGAAAGACTGCGAGAGTGCTTCATGGAATCTAGTGGGCAGGAGAGGCAGGTCATGGGAAGGAACAGCACACTTGGTAAAGTAGAAAGCCAGTGAAAGGAAGGGGGCCTGGACTTCTGGAGAGATGGAGGGAGGTGGGGGCTGGGGTTGGCCTGTGCTTAGAGCAATGATCATCTCTGTTGGGGTGGAGGGGCTGAGTGCAGGGAAGATGATGGTCTGGGATCTAGACACCCTGAGGCCTCCTGGATCCAGGGTGACTCAAGGTGCCCTAGCACAGCTCTTCACAAGGTGTTGGCTTTTGGAGAAGTCTTCTGTCTTATTAAATTAAAAAAAAAAAAGGAAGGCCAGTGATAATGAAGAGAACTCTCATGGGAGGGACTGTGACTGCCAATGTGGTTGCAACAATGGACTCAAATGTACCAATTGTGAGGGTGATCGAGGGCTGCACAGCGTTTTACATTCTGTGAGTCGGAATCAACAGGGCGACACACGCAACAAGAATAGGACATGAGTGGTAGCATTTTTAAAACCTGTCATATTCCTGGATTTGTGAGTGAAAGAACTAGTGTCAATGCCTACAATTGCCCGTGCTCCTGAGTGTGTGCAGTCATGCCTTGGAAGTTGGAAGAAGGGTGCAAAGATGTACCTCAATACATCTGGAACTATCTACTGAGCCAAACCCAGGGTGAACATTCTTTAAAAAAGGGGGGGTTCTACATGGAGAAATAACTTATTTCAAGCAAGAACATACTCTGAGTAATGGAAATTAACCAAATTAGGAAGAAAATGACACTATGATTTTTGTGTGAAACTTTTGGCAGTTACAAAAATAAACATTCCACTTGAATGCAGGCTTAAATAAAGCTGCGAATTTAGACTGACAAAATGCAAACACTTAGCCACGTAAGAGAGGCTCTTTCAAGGAAACAAGGACAAAAAATAGGAAAAGATGGATGAAGAGAACAAAATCTAATTTAAAAGGAAAGTGGATTTTTCATAGAAAAAGAAAAAGTGGGGTGAAAAAGGCCAGATCTTGATAAAACATAAATTTGATTTAAGGACACAGGGCTTCCATTATCAACTTCTAATGTTAAATGTTCAACCGAAAAATTTCCAATATGAAAAGGATTCTTGATAGGGTTGTTTTGTTTTAATTTAAGCAATGAGCTATGAAGCCTAATGAAAGCATTAAAACTGAGAAAAAGAGGCCTAGTGGCAATGTTGGCTCTATTCTAAATGTCTATAAAGCTCTAATATAATTGAGGACAATGAGATGGTCAGAAGAAGGGAGGGAGGGAGGGAGGGAGAAGGAGATGGAAAGGAGAGAAGGAAAGAGGCTCATCGAGAGAAAGGGGGGTCGTGTCTCACACCCCTTACTAAAATAGCCTACTAAAATATCTTTTTTTGGTTTGGGGAGTGAAATGTGACAACATTTAAGAGCATTTTATTGGGAAGAACTAATTCTCAGGGTCTATCAGGAAATTAGGTTCTAGCTATTTTTCAGAATTACAGGCAGAATTTTCAAAAACTAGCTTTCCTTCCTGATGTCTCCATGAACTCACTTTCAAAAGCGAATGAAATATAAGCCAACTAAAAGATCTTTCTTCAGAAGACTTCAATCTGACAGAGCGATTTCTATTTTCAAGTAATTCCCCACTAGAGACTAATGATCATCCACATTTGGCATATTCAAAGGAAATTCAGTCAATCCTAAAACCTTTTTAAAGTAAAGTTACTACACTAATTAAACAAAATATCCCTAATTTGGCTAATTTCTATTGTTCATTACCTTTCAAGACAGATTTTTAAGTTCAAGTAAGTGCCCACTGAGAAACTATCAAACCACACCCATGTACTCGAACCAGAGTACCCAGGTATCTGAGCTGCTAAGACATGAGTCCTTCATCTTGAAGTCAGGGGGAAACTAAGAAGCTGAAGGAAAATGTAGGCTGCAAGTGACCCAGTGTGCATTGATGGGGACTGAGAGCCTTAACGCTTACTGTGTCAACATGGCCGATAAACACGTGGGATTAACTGAAGGGCAGAGACACATGGCTGGATAATCTTCACCCTTCTAGTTCTTGGGTCTCTTGCTCTCTGATGATCGGACCAGGGTGCAGCTGCCTTAGCCAGTTCCTTGCTTCAGCTGGCAAGGCTCACTTGCTGCAAGACATCGTGAGGAGAAGCTACATGGACCTACCCTGATGTAATACTGAGTGCTGAAGCAGCCTTGGGGAGATCCCTGCCAGCGCTGAGATGCTTACACATTCACTGATTTAGCTTTCCTCCTGCAGTCAGTGTTATTGTGTGTTTTGTGAGATGGAGGAGGACTTTGCGGATTGGTGTCAGATATATGGGCTAATGTTGGACTTAATGGACTTGGGCAGCACTGGGTTGGGATGTTTTCTTGATGTGCACTTAACCTTTATCTAGGACTCTCTGAGTCTTTGTGGATTGGTTTCTCTAGTTTACCCAGACTAACACAGATACTCAGGCCAAATTCCCAACCCCAGTCAGCCTCACCTCCTACAAACTGGTGACATGTTTTAGCCTGGTGTGATCCAACAGGAAAGTATGCACTCCAGTTACTAAATAATGCCCTTAATAACCTTGACCACCTAGAAGGCATGCCCCACAGACACAGGGGTTCGCACCATACCCCTCCTCACAGCATGCATAGTACAGGTGAAGGGATGGTGCTTGTACTGGGTCCACTGAAATAAAAATTTTTGGCTCTAATCTACAGACTGTCTCAATCAGATAAAGGTATGTATTAAGATTTAGGATTTCTTACAATGACTTGGTTTGAATAT
Organism: Nesogale talazaci; assembly: GCA_004026705.1. Lineage (NCBI taxonomy): Eukaryota > Metazoa > Chordata > Mammalia > Afrosoricida > Tenrecidae > Nesogale > Nesogale talazaci. The sequence goes on from PVJH01019051.1 coordinate 7,535, forward strand.
AATTAAGGTATATAAAACATTTAATGAAAAGGTATTGCTTTAAAGACAAAGCTCTGTTTTTGCTTACTCCCAAGGACATGGAAAAATGAACTAAACTGTTGAACAAAGGCAGCAAAACCAGCCACAAAAGGTTTGTTATCATAGACTGAATCAGCTGCAACAATATAACCAGCCAGGTTAGGGAAGAATAGGAGGCAGAAAGAGATTAACATTCACCTTTAGGCAGTCACAGTGCTTCCTTTTCTCAAAGGAATGACACTTGAAAGCCTCAAGCTATTGCAGCCACAGAACTAATCTTCCTTTCTGTAAAGGGAGGTAAAAGGAAATGTATAGGGAACAGGGTGGGGGGATAGAGAAAAGGAAGCCAGTCTCCCCTCCACTTTCAGATATGTAAGCAACAGCACCATCCTGAGTCCAAAGATGGGGGGTTAAAAGCCTACATTTCCAAATAGGAGATAATAGTATGATATTAACAACAGGGTGCAATTAAGGTTTGGCATAACTAAACAAAAGATACATTATCAGGTGGTGCATTCCCAAAAAAATTATCTTTGAAAGAGACAGTCTCTTTATTAGCTCTGGTGAAGAATACAGCAAACACTCCTGTTTTTGTTAATGAGTTCTAGAAAAGTCACAGCCCTGTTGTGTAGCCTGCTCACTCTGCTGACCATGCTACATCTAGACACACAAGGGAATACCAAGGAAAGCAGCAACCCAGGGCTGTGCCTAGAGAAAACGAACATGTGCTGTCTTCCCACACAAAGCCAAGCCCACAAAAAGAGACATTATACTCCTGATTTTAGAAATGGGGGGCGGAGGGGGGATTTTAAATGGAGTTTAGTAACTCGGATAGAAATCTGAGTTTTGATATAAATCTAACCCTGCAAACACTAGTCACAGAGCCTATCTACCATAGTCTTATCAAGTGTTTGTGTAAAAAATTAACCAAAGACCAAATCATTACTGAAAATGAACATCAGTTACTTTTTCCATTATATTACATCAAATATATTTTCTTGCAGTATGCCATAAAATCATTGAAAAATAAAAATGGCGTATGTGTGTGTTTGTGTGTGTGTGTCTGGTGATGATTAGTGGCTAAGCCATCAAACCTGTTCTTAAGATGCCTTCTTGATCCAGGTGCAAGATACACAAAGCTCCAGTTTGGCTTTTGTGAACTTGTTTTCCTTTTCCGAAGCTTCAACTGGACCTTGAATATGAGCAATTGTTGATTCCAAAGTTGGTCTCTGGCCTACTTTTGACTGTGGATATTGAACTTGATATTTTTTTCCACAGGTAGAGTTCTTTTGATTTCTGTATAAGCCCATCTAGTGACATGGAAGTATCCAGCTACAATTTATGCTGTTGAAAAAAGTTATTCCCAATGAGCACTTTTTATTGCAATCGGCTATCTATCATGCACTCACTGGTGTCATGATCATCACCGTGGTTTCCAACGAGGGATCCTCCAGTCGACGGATGTTGCACACCAATCAGCAGTAATGACGGATGCATCTTAATTGCATGTTTGATGGTTTCTAACTGATGAAGTTGATAAAAATAGGCCAATGCTTTCGTCTTTGGCATTAGTAGTCATATAAATTGGTCTTCCTGATAGGCTTATAGTTGTCAAATTTCACCAATAGCATTGTACTTCAGAATAGATCCAGAAATGTTCATTTTGACAGTGAGATTATCGCTCCTCCTCAATTGGTCATTCTTGCTATCATAAGTCACATGATTCAAAATGCCTAATTCCAGTCTATTTCAGCTAACAAATGTTTATGATACTGATCTTCACACATTCCACGTCCTGTTTTACAATTTTAATTTTCCTAGAATCATACTGAGTAAATTCCCTGTTCCAATTATTTATAGACCGTTCCAGCTATTTCTTCTCATTCTGAGTTGCGCCACATCAGTAAAAGAAGGTTTCCAGACCTTGTTTCAGCCACACCATGAGTACTGACTTAACTTTCAAGAGGCAAGCATTTTCCCAGTCCTATTTTAAGCTCTTTACACTCGAGGGGGCTCATCATCCAGCACTATATCAGAAAGCGTTCTATTGCCCTGTAACAGGTTTTCGTTAGTGAAGTGTTTCAGGGCCAGGTTCTTCTTCTCCGGATGAATCTGGATGTTCCACTGAAACCTGTCCACACCGGCTCACCCTACTGCCAAGAAATACAACTAGCACAGCTTCTAGCATCACAGTAGCATGCAAGCTACTACCGTAAACAAAGTGACAGACTGGCTGGCTGCAAACAACGAAAAAGGAACAAAAATCCTTAAGTTTTGATTTTCTAATTGTTTTAACTGTTAGCAATACCATGTTTAGCTTTTGAAAATGATAATACAGTATGAAAAATAAACAGGCCCTCTATTTTTGTACTAATATTACTTTGTTTATTTTTGTATGAATATTAATACCCTCTGAAGGTTAAGTGAAAAACAAACAAACTCAGAGCCACCAAATGAATTGTGACTCATAGAAAACCTATGAACCGTTAAATAAACCTGCATCTGGATTTACAAACCTCATCTCTTTCTCCAGCAGCAATTAAGGGTTTTGAACTATTGACCTTGAGTGGCAGTTACATCACCTGTCAATTTGCAAAGGAGTGGAGTCTAGCCTGTCAATCAGGTCACGGCCAAGGAAGCCTCTGTGTGGGCCTGGCCTTCTCCTGAGGATTCTGGGAGCTCTTGTCTTTCTCCCTGAAGGTGGGGCACACCTTTGCTGTGAGGCATTCCTGATGACAAGCCAGATGGCGCTAAGCTGATGGAGCCAGAGTCCTGTGGCTGGAGGAGCCACGTGGAAGCCCACACCGGAGCGAAGATGCTTCCACCCACTGGCCTGTGAGCTTTCTGCATTGTACGTGTTGCTTGAGTCTGAAGAGGAATTTATAGACAGGTATCAGACATACGGGCTAATGACTTCTGGATTTGATCTGGACAGGGCTGGGATATTTTCTTTAGATATAGTGCTCTTTATATAAAACTCTTTATTATACATACATGAATTTGTTTCTCTTAGTCTACCCAGACTAACATGACTTGCCATAAGCGGCCCTACAAGTAACCAGGACTCCCCAAAGAACACTATGGTATTAATAACACCAATAGCAACTAAAAATTTAAATGCCTAGTGATTTTGTTTGGCTAGTTGTTTTTTTGTTGTTGTTGTTCTGTGTGTGCATATTTAACATACAGCTTATTTTTAAAAGCCAAACATGCAGCTTATCAATACAGTTTCTGTGTTAAATGTAATTGATATGGAATTTATGTTTTGCCGTATCTTCATAAAAATTCACTACCCAATTTTACGTCTGTCTACTTTCTACACATTAACTCATTTATTTGTTAGATGTTCTTCAGTTTTCTTCCATTGTTCCTTTCATTTTCTTTGAAACTTAATCATAAACATAATGCCGATCACATACCAAACACAGGCACTGCAGATTCCCCTATCAGATCAAAGAGAAGTATTATGATCTTTGCATTTCATTTGATTCTTTGAGATTAAATGAATAAACATGCGGAAAGAGAAAGAAAGTGTTCTTTGGAACGGAAACACTGACTTCACTAATCAAGGACATAATTACTGTAGAAACATGTATTAAATTCTGGATTCATGCTATTTCACTTGATGCGAGAGTTATAATCAAACCAACAGAGCATACACGAGCCATCTGGGTGCAGCGGAGTTGTAAAGACAAAGCAGGAGAGCAAGGGCACAATGACCTTCTGGTCAACAAACCAGACTTGGTGCATTGAAAAGAGACTACACATCCCTTTTGATTTCTTGTGATCAGTAGGTATGGAACCTAAAAACATTTAAACAAAAAATAAAACTTTCACCACCATACAAACATCACATAGTATCACATTTCGTACTGATCTAAATCTCAAGGAAATCGACATCATAGTCCATCTTATGTCCATGTCCATCCCACCTTCTCCCTCCTTTTTTCAGAACCCTTATTCATGCAATCTGGTTTTCTATAACGAAAATTGCATTTGAGATATCAAAATTGAATTTGCATTTTCACTGATCCCAGCATTTGAGACAGGACTGTGGCTCCTAGAGAATGACACTGCATTCAGTATTGGTGCAGACCACATAATTTTCTCCAGAATCGACAGGACAAGAGTGGAGTGTGTGTAACTTGATCAGCACCAGATCCTCAACAGTCAATTTGATTCCTCTGTGGCAGCAGGCTACCGAAAACTGAGCCTGGTGATGTCATACGCATTCATGGTGCAATGGGAACAGCACAGCGCTTTCAATGCGACCCATTATTTATTCATCACAAGGTCCAATTTTTGTGTCACTTCCACTGATTGTGTATTAAGTTAACTGGTTGAAATTCAGTGTTGATAGAGTGTTTTATTCTATAACATTAAAAGGACTCTTAAAAAATATTCCATCTTCCTGTATGAAACAGTACAAAACAAAGAGGGATTTTGTACTTGTGGGCATTCAAAGCAATATGAGAACATTTTCAGCAGTTTCGCAATGGGCAATGAGACTTGCTGTTTTCTCATTCAGAACATAATCATAATGTATCAAATAGTACTGGGTAACAAGTGAAATGTCTACTAGCCTACAGAGAAAGTAAATGTTTTTGCTTTGTTCATGCTAAAGAGTGGCATATTGCTGTGAGACCAGTCTACTAAATGAGATAAAACGTCCACTCCTAAGTTTGATTCCCAGGTTTAGGGAAGCTAAAGAGATGCCCCTACCAGGCCACAAGATGAAGTTGGTTTGGACATACCAAAGCTCTGCTCATGGGCCAGCAAGAGGCCGACACATTTAAAGACATATACTGTGTCTCAACATCGCTGGAGTCACAGCACACATTAAAATTCCCTATCTGCCTAACATCTACGTAACTGCCACAACAACTGCTTAGTGTAGGATCATCCTGTGTCCGGTTTCCATTTTTGCACTGTTCATGCTACAACCTCCACACTTTCCTATGGCTTCAGATTCGGATGCCTACATCCTCATCAGCTTCCAAGGTCCTACTCAAGTGTTCCCAAATCTAAAAAATGTTTCCCAATCCCCTCCTCATTCTCCAGAACCCATCTAACCCTCCCAGTGCCTGCTTTGTAGTCCTCACAATTCTGCAGCTTGAACTTCAGTTCTTTATTTATATACGCTTTTCTCCATTTCATCCTAATCTCTAGCCTATAAAGATCTTAAGGGCAAAAGGATGTTGATTCTTGGTTCTCGTCTCTAACACAGTGCTTTTCACAAAGATGACATCTTATAAAGTGCTCATTTTTCAATGATTCGCTGCTCAAATTAAATATTAGTACATGGGGTTCAGGCAAAGCATTATAGAAACTTGTAATTATTATTGAAGGCTTTTTGGGGGGCATATAATGATTTCAGGATGGATTTTGTTGTGATATTAGCATAGCATAAGACCTCTAAGAATTTTTGAAATGGCTTATGAAAGTACTACATTTTATACAGAGGCATTTGAAAAGAACAAGTCCACTCCAAGTTTAAATTAGTCAACTTGAAGTTGCACTTCAACTAGAATACACAAGCATCTTAAATCAGCTGGGCAAAGGAGCTGACCTGCAGAATAGCATTCCTTATTCATCTGACTTTTTGAATTTTAAAATATGCGTGAACCTTGACTTTATTTGTGGCATTATCTGGTTAGCAGTACTGGCAGCTGTTCAACCTTTTATAATTCTACAGGTCATGAATATTAAATGCTACAACACATTCACTGGGAGGAAATCCAAATTCATTTGTCAGTGCATGACAAATAGCCCTCTAGTTTCAATAAGGCTAGGAAAGGCTCAGATTCGAATGAGATCAGAGTCACTGGCTATCTCTGGAGTCACACAAAGTCAAGAATAAGGCAAGTGGAGAGAAAAATGAGGACCATTGCTAAAAAATGAGGACCATTGCTTGACGTTGCATGGCACAGATGTTGATTAAAGCAAATCGGAAACAGCAATTATATTCTATTTCACTTTGGGAAACAGATATGAGGATCCCAACCATGACCTAGTCTAGAAAGAAAAGGGACACAGTTATAAATGGTAACAGATCCTGCCAACGTCGTCCCCAGCAGCTAATCAGATAAACAGGCATATGCGGATTCAAAGTGCACCTACCTACAGGTCATGTACCATCGCCCTCTTCATGCTCTTCTAGACACAAGGTGTCAGACAAAATAGTACCCAGGGTTCAAGTCAAGAAAACCCACAAAACCTCCAGCAGACCACAAATGTTCATCCTCAGAAACCACGCCCAAGAGAACAGCTCGAAAGGGTCTGGGAGAATGGGGCAGGGCTATGGATGGGAACTTCTGTCCCCAATTACTACATCTCCTCATACATTTACACCTGGAAAATGGCCACCACAAAGGTAAACTCTCTCCACAGACCATGTATCACTAACAATACATGCTTAAGTTATGTCTAGAAGATACCAGGTGTTCCAAATGTGGCCATGCTTCCCATTTCCCCCAGTGAACACAGGCTCTTATTTTCTTTATCTGATACAGAACCACAGAAATTTAATGATCAGGAAAGAGAATGGGCTAGTTAATAACGATCTTAGAAGCAACTTGCAGCAAAGTCAAGATAGATACTTTAGAGAAATTCTTAAATGATCAATCAAAAGGTTTTCATTTCTGGGCTCACAGGGAGGCCAGTGAGTGCTGGCATGTGACAGATGACACAACCTTGTTTCGCCATTTCACTAGGGTCTGCCTTTGACAGGGTGTGCAATCTCACTACACATCTGCCTCTAGCTTCAGTGGGAAATACTTACATTTGCTCGTCACAGGTTTCCATCTTAGACAGTTTCCGGCTTTCTCAGGTGTTACTGTATTAGACTTAGAACCCTGAATAGGGATTATTTTCCCCACTCTACCTACCCCCTGTAACTGAATAAGTGATTATGGGGCTAATAAAGAAAAAAAGGGGGAGAGGGAGGCAGATGCTTCCACATTACAACAGTTAACAGATGTTAAACAAACATAGACCATGGCCAGTAGGCAATCAATGGCTGATTTGGATAAGTAAGAAAAATGTTGCTTTTCTTGATTTTATTACCCATGTACCTCTTCAGGTCATGGGAGGGTTGTAAAAAGTTTTGTGGGGAGATAAAAACCTAGTATTTATTTCCAAGACTATTTAAGTACATTTCAAAAGAGACTGCTTTTTTACTTTATTTTTCATCACATAAAATTAAATCAATGAACGTAATCTAAGAATGCTGTCGTGATCATTTGGTGAGAGGCTAAGAAAACTTATTTCTATCATTTTTCTATCAGACATGGCTTCAAATTCCACCTTCCACACTCAATCTAGGAAGGAAATTCTCCTGTAATAGAGGGGAGATTGCAGGATCTCACTGGGTTCTCGGACACACTTTAAAGGACACAACTGGTAGACAAGTGTGAATTCAGTGCTTTACCATGTACCCACTATCTGCCAGGCACACCTCTCCGTGCTGACGGAAATGTAGGAAACACACTACATTTAATCTTGAGCTTACAAACTAATGTGTGTTTAAGGACTTTGTTTTAGCGTTAGTTTCCCTTTGTAAAAGGCAATTATAATTAATATAGCCATATTCATATCTATGAACAGTTAGCTTGCTTAAAAAAAAAAGATGTGCTTTAATTGCAAACTACGCTGACCTGTCTCCACAGGGATCAGTGCTACCACTGCTACTTTTTTTTTTCTTTTAATTTTCCCTGTTCTTCACCCAAGTGAGTATGTGTCAACCTTCTAGTTAGGACTGCCCCCTCTTCTTCCATCACTAGTAAAAAGAATTTAAATGGTGGTTTGGGGATGTACTCTAGCCCTAGTGATCTACCCCTTTTGTGTGTGATCTTCATCTGGTTGGTTGATTCTCTAATCCTCAACTGGAAATAAGGGGACTGGCATAGATGTTGTTTTTATATCTTTGTGAACAGGTTCCTTTTATTTCCTAATATTTTGAAATCTGAAATCATAATTTATCAATACCCAATCCCATTATTGCATAAGTTCCTATTAGCTCTCTCAAGCAAGCATTTGTTAAATATTTAAAATCTTAGCATTTTAGCATACCTAGATAGTACCCTGAAAATGCAAACACCATGTTCTTCACATATGACACAAAATGCCTAAAGAGCATGTAGGTGCCAGATGCTTAGGAGCCAATGTGAATTCAGGAACTGACTGGGCACCCTGAACCGAGTATGTCGAGCGTGCCCTCGCAAGGACACACCATTAAGTTCATCTGTGTCACAGAATGACAAAGTCCGCAGATAGAATTTAGCATTGCAAATATTTGCACAAGCTTTTTTGACAGGAGTTGAAAATACTGGCAACCTAGATCCTGGCTAAATTTGGTCATCTCACGATTTCAGCCTGGACCAAAAGGGTTATTCTCTTTATATAAAAATTTAAAAGTCAGTATGGAAAAACAGGAGATCTTACAGATAAATCCAGATGTCTGTGTTCCTAGGAAAGGCTTAGAAACTCTGTTAAGCCTTTACTTATTGCAATATCAAGAGGGGGAGAAAAGGCAGAAGACGTCCCTTTGGCTACAACATGTCCTCTTTAGCTCTCCAGAGACTCCTCTACCAGATCTGGTGGGCATTTGCGTGGCAGGGCCAGCAACAGACCTTCATGAGAGCTGCAGAACAGCACCATGGGCACTCTGCAGAGAGGCTGAGTGTGCCTCTGGTGAGGGCACTGCTGACTAATGTGGAGAAAGTGCAAGCCATACCCCTCTGGTTCTCATCCTCTCCAGCTGTCCGGCCATCACCAGTTTTCGGTTGTGACTATTTGGCTGGTTCTCTAATTTGCATAATAGGGTTAAACATCTGTACACTGGGAGTTTTCTGTTTATATACAAGTTATATTTCAAGAGGGCAAGAAAGTTGATTTCATCTGGCAAATCATGATAACCATGATGCAGACTTAATTGGTAAGATATTTAAGATGATTAGACTTTTACGGTTAAAAAGAACTTTCCACAGTCTTTTAATCCACTTCCTTCAGAAAGAATCTCTTTTAACTCACCCCAGGCTTAGAAATCTATATATTTTAAAGACGCACTATGGAATTTTTCTATAACTTCCATATTGCCAGTGGTAATCTATGCCAGTGTTTACAAGCCTCACAGTCATGAAATTCTAAATTAAAGTTTGCTTAAAGTCGCCAGCTTCAACTTGAGTCAGTGTGTGTGTGTGTGTGTGTGTGTGTGTGTGTGTTTAGTTACCATGGCGTGATTTCCGAAGCATGATGCCCCCCTGTGTTTCAGATTGGAACTGCACTGGAGGGTTTTCCATGACTGAGATCTTTAAGAAGCAGATCACCAGACCTGTCTTCCAAGAGACCTGTGGGCAAGTTCAAACTACCAGCCTTTTGGTTAGTAGCCAAGAACTTGCCCATGTATTCCCAGGTATGCTTATGCCAATACTAACCAGTCCTTACTTCACAAGCTTTCAAACCACCATGAATTTAAAGATCACTAGCAAAGTATTTTGGCCTTCTCTTTCTAAAGATAAAGAATCACAACTTTCAAGGGTATTTCTTCTTCCTCTTCAACTACAGATCTAAGATGTCTTTCCAACACTGCATATGTCAGGTCATACTGCACAGTCTACAATTTCACATAATCTTTACAACATTTCTAGAAATGAACAACCCTGTCTCCATATCCAAGTGACAAAATTGATCGTTGAACCGGGACCATGTTACTCTGCCAGTGTGAGATAAGCTTCAATTCTGTGACATTTTTCTTTCCCCAGTGCAGTGGTCTGACATTGCATCTGTTTGTTCATCTTCATGTCTCTGAGTGCCATGAAAAGATTGCTAAGCAATGGTCTGAAAGACGTACTCTAGCCCTAGTGATCTACCCCTTTTGTGTGTGATCTTCATCTGATTGGTTCTCTAACCCTGACCTGGAAACAAGGGGGCTGGCATAGATGACCCCTTAAATTCCATTACAAGTTTACAAACTGCTATTTCAGTATTCTGGGGAGCTCACTGCCCCCAAACCTGACATTGAAAAGGAGATAAGCTGAAATGCCAACTGCTGGATAAAGGGTCTTGGTGTTCCCATGGCTGCCCTTGCTGCTGCCCAGCCTTCCCAGAGATGGTTTCTAAAGATCCGGAATAATCCACATTTGGAAACGTCTCTGAAGAGCACCGACATCTCGATAGCACTTTGCCCTTTCTCTAGCAGGAGGGACCTCATGCTTTCCCTTCCCAAGGGGTCTATCACCATGCCTTCTAGGTTTCTGAAGCATCAGTGGGGAGACCAAGGTTCCCAGATAAAATACAGGAGACTCACTCCATTACACTTTTTTTTATTTCAAAAATACCGAAAAATATTCACATGTATTCCCAATACTGTGTGGGGCACACACATGGTGAGAAAACGTGTCAATAATTCTGCCCTTAAAAATATGTTTTGGGAAGGGATGATTTCTGAGAAATGTCTCTATGGAAAAAAAATAAATCCTGAATTCAGAGCCCCAAACAATTTCTTAATTCATAAGAGGGGTAAAGTGGAAATTCTGTATAATCAAAATATTCCATGACTATCAATGAGAAATCCTGAAACAGCAATTAGCTATTACAGGAAGTTCATGCATGGTCAAACAGAACACAACTTCAGAACTTTCATAAGAAATGAGAACCATGAATTAGACTTATTCTATTCATATTTCCAGTAAACACAAGAAACTTGTCACTGTTGATATAATTTTAAAAGCCAAGAAACATTATTTTTCTCTAAATCTTCTTGAAAGAATGATTAAGTTTTAATAAGAGTTCGACTTTCAAATCATGATTTTTCTCAAGTGTCAAGCTCCCGAGTTTTCTTTTAATGTTCCAGCGTTTAATTTGAAGTCACAAAAGAACTTCATTAAACACTCGATTCCAGAGTTCTAAGTGAAAAGGTAAAATGCTTCCCCACAGAGCAGAAGCCCAGCAGTGATTACTCTGCTTACTAGGTGGAAAAATTAGCAATTTTCCTAATAAATGTTTCAGCTTCCATCTCCCTCAATCATTTTTCCCTGACTTTAAGTCCTTCCCAATTCAATTTTAAGTGAAATTGGGAATTTTGGGGAAGAGGGGAATAGTCACTCGCAGAAAAGACTGCCAGCTTTCTCAGGGCATGTTTCCAAAACCATAATTCCTTGCTGAAGAGTCCAAAAGGAAGGCAGGAGTTTGCCTGAAACATGGCTGAGGTTTGCAAGCCCCAGCCAAGTTTCAGCTTCTCTGTTGCAAAACCTCATCCTGGTGTGTGAGGATGAGGAGGTGGTAAGGCAGGCCGTCCTCTCTAATGCCCTGCTCTTCCTCCTATGGCTGCATACCTGTCCCTTCTCCTTCAGAGTATGGGGATGCCACAAGCTCCTGTGAATTTCAAAGAACACTGCGTCGGGGAATACAGAAGAACAAATAGTAAGTCCTGAGGCAAAGGTCTAAATCGGCCTCAAGGCAAAACTTAAAACAACCGCTTTCTGCTTTGACTCATCTATTCGTATGCTCTCCACAGAGGAAAAGGTGAACACGATTCACTGTTGAACACTCGGAGCTCCCCAGGGCACTGCACACAAGAGTTGTTTTCCAAAGTCAACTCCGGAAGAGTAACATGAACACATGGCAGAGGATGTCCTTCACTGTAGAATTTAGCATCTCCCTCCACCATGGGCTATAATATGTATTTAACAGAGATATACATTATGGGCAATTTATTTGATTATAGGTATTTGGGGGGGAAAGACATCATGAAACATTACGAGGTTCACATTCTTTACAGAGAAAAAGTATTCCTCTGCCACCTTGGAAATCATGGATATAAGTTAATAGACCAGACACATGAAACTATCAGTGACGAAACCCAGCTTCGCGGCGAAAGGCCAAAAATGGGCATTTCCAAGCCACCGGGGATCAAAAAGTTAATGCTTTAAAGTCTATTTCAAGAAGAATAAATTTGTTTTCGAAATAATGAAAGAGGGCCAAGCAAGTAGATTACCCAGTAATTCAAAACACAAGGACCAACGATCACTTACTTTGTAAATGGTCGGTAAGATCTGTCTCATTTTCAGCCTGTGGAAGACAAAGACGTCATAAACTGCCGAAACTGCGAGAACTGTCACCCCCTGTTCCTTCCACAGCATACTGCATCCTGCGCACAGTCCCGTCCCCAGGAACCAGCACCACGTCCTGGCCGAGGAGCCCCTCGTGGAGCAATGCTTCGTGTAGCAGAGTAAGGAGAGAAGGAAGAAGAGGCTGGCGCCCACATCAGCCCGTCCCACGATCCCGGCCACCGCCTCCGTGTGAATGGGATGAGAGGCAAACATCAAGCCAGCCATGAAGGTCCAGTAACCGTCCCCAAGCAGGATCTTGGAGAAGCTCGTGAAGAGTCCCGTCACGGCTGCGTGTAAGAGGACATTGACAAGATGGTAGCTCCAGGGATTCAGCCCTCCCATGGCATGGTTCAGGCGAAACGAAAGAGTGCAGAGTGGGCGGTAGGACTTGTGGCTGCCGCTGTGGGTGAGAAGGGTCCCCCAGAAATCATTGTAGAAAATGTGGGTCCACGGTGTCTCTGGGAGAAGGTCCTGATTGGTCTTGATCGCACGACTGCAAAACAAAAGGTTAAAAAAGACATGTCAAATACAACAAGGAAAAAGCTGACACTGCTGAGATGATGTCTTCTTCAGAAGGGGCGTCACTTGGATTGACGTTGGACCCCAAGTAGGCAAAGGATCTGCAAACAGGGCTGCTTTACCAAAGGTTCCCCACACAGAGGCTGGATTCGCAGATGTCCTCCTGCAAAGTCCTCCATTAATGCTTATAGACACGATGATAAGGATGGATCTCTTTCTTTTCTTTCAAAGCTTTCTTCTTCATTAGAGTACAAATACCCTTAAGGATGAATGCAGTCTTTGTATCAGACGTGGAAGCCTTAAGGCCCACAATTTAGTCAATTCCAGGCAGCAGGAGAGGGCACAGGAGAGCAGCCTCACAGGCTCTAAGGCAGTGACTCCTGATGCAAGTAGGTAGACACATTGTCTACCACAGAGCAGCAAAGCTCCAGAGACCAACCTTTTGCTGAGCAGCCAAGTGCGGTATTCACCGCACCTCAAATGTCTAACGAGTGCTCCCGAGAATCATGTCAAGGACTCACAATCCTGTACATGCTGGGGCCCCGATTACTCTAAGACCGAGAACCTGGGTTTTTCAAGGAGCACAGACTCAGGTAAGTTTAGAGTGTGAGGGCAACTTCCAAGTAAAAGTAAATTAGAGAGAGGCTATCAGTGTTTGTCACACATGCAAATCACCTGGGGGGTGGGGGTGGGGTCTTGTGAGGGTAGCTTCTGATTCAGTAGATCCAGAGAGATCACATTTGTGACAAGTTCCCAAGTAAGACAGATGCAATTGGTCCTTGGGCCACGTTTCAGCAGCCACACTCCACAGAGCAAGACTACTCTACTGGCTCATGACAATCCCTGCCCAGAGGAATGAAACACTGCCTGGCTGGTCCTTAGACCTCCCCATGATTGCTTGTAAATCAATCCACTGTGATTCTTGGGTTTTCATAAGCTAGTTTTCAGAGCAGATCACCAGGCCTTGCTTCCTCAGTCCTCTTAATCTGGATGTTCCGCTGCTACAAGCCGTGCAGCATCAGAGCTGTCTGGAAGCCTCCACTGACATGCAGGGGGGTGGAGTCAGAGGGAAGGCAAGGGTTCTAGAAGGGAAAGACCAAAGGCAGAATCAACCAGGAAGAATGGTTCTCATTACAATCTGCTTGTGGAAACAGGTGACTGCTCTGTAGGCTCTGTGACAAAGCAGACATCTGCTACAATTGGATCCTACAGAATATTTAATGTGGCAGGAAGTTAGCTGTTCCTTAATATGATTTCTCCCTTTTTCATACTAATATGACTCTAGTCACTAAGCAGGCACATAGCATCGTCAGACAACATATTCATTTCCTTTGCTCCTTAATAAAGTCATGTGATTATTTTCTTCCAGTGGGACATAAGTAGAGTATTATACATACAATATTTACAAGAAGTATCCTCAAAAAAAAATCTTTGCCTTCTCTTTCTCCTCCACCATGTCAGGTGGACTGCAAATATAACAGCTCAAGTTTCAAAAGTCATTTTGGCTGCCAAGGTGTCCCCAGAAAAAAACAGCTCCAGACAGAGCAGCAAGGAGGAAAGAGACAAAGCCCTTGCCACTGTGAGCTCCCAACCTTGCCGGTTGAGGCTGCTCGCTGCCTTCGTGCAGTCTCCCACTCAGGACAACCTCTCTGTGAACATAAGAACTACATTGCTCCCCTGTTTCCACTGGGACACGGGGGTGTCTGAAAGTGGCAGCACAGCCTAGTCAGAAGGGGAATCCTTTGTTAACAGAAGACCTGCGATATCACAGGGGTGGGATTTTCAGATTTGATTTTGACTTTTACAAGTCTCCGTGTACTGACTTTGTATTAAATGAATTTCCATATAAATTGGCTTTTAAAATATTAGAAACAGATGTTATTCTGGATTCATTAAATTAAAACACCCTGCTATGACATTCATCAAGAGTCTAACCCACAAGTAATTGCTTAAGACTTGATGGGTTATAATTAAAATTTTAAAGAAATAAGAAAAACTGCCAAATTATGTTTCAGAGACCTGTTTTTAAATAATTCCAAATGGAAACCCAACTGGCCTCTATGAAGCATGATCTTTGTAGTGATGCTAAGTTGTCTGTGATGGATGCAAAAAGAAATGCTCAGACTATCAAAGGCAGAGAAGTGGACAGCTCAACAGGAAGTGTCCTGAGATACAGTTTTGTGGATGAAGCTAGCTAACATTTCATTGTGGAAAGACCCTTCCCCTTTTAGTGGCAGCTCCATGAAAGATAAGAGAATCAAGTTGCTCCAAACCAAGTTTACATCATGTTACTGGTTGTATGCCATAACCAACTCTCTAAAGAGGCTTTTGAAAGGAAAATATTAATTTCCTAGTATATATATATATATTAGACAGGTGGTGTGTTTTTTTTTGGTAATATTCTTTGCTCACCCCTCCAAAAATTCTAGCAATTTGAAAAGCATGTGACTAACAGAGAGTGAGCTTACAACCAAATTTATGAAATATCATAATTTCACTGTGTGAAAAATTCAACAAAGCTTTTCTCTTCATAATGCAATTTTATTACATTGTAGGGTGGAAAGAAACCTGTCAGGCTAACAGTGTTAATAAAATGAAAATGAAAGCGCAAGGGAATTCCTCACCTATGTTTTGGTAGAAAAGGAGACTTTAGTATGATAAAATTCTCTGAAGGGTATTATCTGCTTAGACAGGTTTTTATTTAAGCCAGTGAGTACTGTGACAAAAGAATATACCATAAGACTAAATTGCATTGGGCTTTAACATATAAGTCATGTCACACATGCAAGTCCATGATAAGGATGCATTACACCACCTCAACACCATATTGGGAAAGATCCCGCAGAACAGGATGCCCTAATAGAATCTGAGTAATCTGCTGGAAAAAAGGAAAAGGAAAAGGTAGTCGTTCAATACTCAGCATAATAGAATTTCATCCATTTGCATTTTCTAACACAAGCTCAAAATGGAATAGTAAAACCTCTTCTGTCATTTCTCAGCTAATGAAAAATCTTAACGCAAAACAAAATTTCCTGCTGATATTTCTGAGGCTATTTCTGTGAATTGGTGTTGAAAATGTGAAAGACACTAAGGATTTAAGAAATGTTCCACTCCAGGAAAGGTGGAGAAAATTAGAGCAGCAGATGTGAAAAAGGGAACAATTGTAGGCAGAATTCTCTTGGGAACATATGACTGAGAAACTGTCTTTTAAAGAGAAAACATACAGTTTCCACAAGTCGTCAAGGAGGTCTTAACCTGTTTCGAGTTTTGTTCATTTGTGGGTCATTGTTTTTGCTGCCTTATGATTTTTCCTTTAAGACATGTTAACAAAGGCCAACACTATTGTAAAACTGATGAATGAGGTGACACAGCCATCCTAACTGTCCTTGAGTGTGTTGCTCTCGCTGCTATTTTTCCCTCTGGGTCATTTTAGTCACAATCATCCACATAAATGATGACCTGAACAGGAACAAAGCTTCTAAAGATATTTTCGACATCAAATGATACCCTGTTCTGAAGCATTTTCAAGTCTCTTGGTCTGCTGAAGGGTAAGAAAAGGCTAAGCCTGACATTTAAAAGAGATCTTTTGTAAAAATGTGTAACAAGTTGAAATTTGTTCTGCAAAAGAGACAAGAAATAGAATGGTCTTCGTTTCCTTGTTGTGTCAGTCTGGGTAGACTAGAGAAACAAATTCATAAACGTGCATGTGTATATAAGGGAAAGGTTTATATACACGAGGAATGGAATATTGAGAAAGCATTCCAATTCAGTCCAGTCCAGGCCCACAAGTCTGATATTAGCCAGTATGTCCAATATCAGTCTTATAAAGCTTTTTTTGGACTCACGAAGCGCATGCAATGGCACCAAGACAGTCACAGGCAGTTGGTGCAGAGACTTGTGTATCAAGTGGTGTTAGAAGCATCTCAGCACCAGCAGGGACTCTCTGTGGCTTCACAAGCGTATCAACACTGGCCAGAGTCTCTACATGGCCTTTCCATCTTCAGAGGTCTGGTTCCATCAGGGTAAGCCCATGTGGCTTCTTTTGGATGTCTCACAGGGAGTCAGCCTTGTGTCTTGTCAGCAGAGCGCCTCCAAGGGACTGAGTCGTTAGTCTCTCACCTCCAAGGGGAAAATTCAGCCAGATTTCCCAGAATTCTCAGGAGAAAGCCATGCCCACACAAGGGTCTCATTAGCTATCTCCAGATTGAAGGCTAGACTTTACCCCTACACTCCCAATCCTGAAATTGACACAAGATTACACGATGGCCACACTTGTTCTGTTCAGATCTTCCCAAACAGGCCTGTCTACAGCCAGGACAATGAGATCTTGGCAGTGGTTAAGAAAGTTGACTCTGTCACCAATTAGACTAAAAACAGGCTGTAAAATGATGGAGGCATAAGGTGACTTCACCTCTCTGCACCCCATGTTCCTGCAAAATGGAGTAATGGCAACACCTGTCTCATGGGGCCATTGTAAAGAAGGATGAATTACTGAGTGTGAAGGGGGAAATTTGAGTGCAGTCTGCCACCTTTCCTTGTGACCAACAAATGAAACTATGCTTAGTGTCACAAGGGTTTGTCTGGCAGCTTTTTGGAAAGGATGAGACTATCTCCCTCTGCTGGGGTGTCTTGACCTCCGTGAAGCTGAAGGAGGATCAACTTATCCCTGCTCTCTTCCTTGAACACATGTCAATATTCCCAAGAACTGCTTATTTAAATATGTGCATAATTCAGCACATGGACAACATCATTTATTTATTTGCCCCTGGCAAAAGCAGAGTGGAGTCCTTCTACGGAAGCATTAGGAGGGTGCATGTAAACTATCTCCCTACTTTAGCTGCAAAGTTAGATCCACTTTTCACGACAGAATGACAGCTTAGGGAAACTGATTATCTCTCTCCTCTATGTGATTAAAAGTGTGATTCTATCCAATGCCTGTATGTGAGTGGTTCTTTCTTGGCACCATGATGCCTGAAAACTATGGGTTGAGCTAATGTCTTCCATGTAATGAAGCTCCTGCCTTGGAATAGTAACAATGCCTCTTGCTCCACAATAAACATAAAGTGCATTGTTACATGTAATACAATGTGTATAGTGATGTAATATTAAAAACATAATAAGCACAAACTGTAATTTTGTACCAAACAACTGATGCTAGCCATCAATGCAAACATAATAATGCTTTTAAACAAAGGTAGTAAGCATTTGTGAAGTGTTTCTTTCAGTTTTAAATACATTACTCTTTTCAACCCTTCTATTTTTTTAGCTCTTTTTTTACCTCTCCTTAGTTAACAAGAAATATTGCTAGTGTAGCTGGACTTAGTCAAGCTTGAGGATATCATTAACTGCCTTAGTTATCACTAGCTTAAATTGTTATTATGACATGTGAAACCATAAGAGCCCTAAGGAATATATATCATTGTATAATTACCAAATAATTTTGTTAGTGTCCTTTTTAGCAAGTGGGAATTAAAAAATATTTTTCCCATTAAACCAAGTCATTTTCATACATCAGTCACCTCCCCCCTCCCCAATTCAGAGCCCTCAGTCATTTCTGACTCTTAGAGACCTTAGAGGAGGGGTCCTCAAACTATGGCCCATGGGCCACATGTGGCCCGCCAAGAACATTTATCCAGTCTGCCTGGTGCTTTCGACACTGCTGCTGTTCTGCTTAGCAGCCGACTCATTGCAGGGCCCACAGTGAATTTGTTCATAGTTTGTTTTTGTTTTTTAACTATAGTCCGGCCCTTCAATGGTCTGAGGGACAGTGAACTGCCCCCCTGTTTAACGAGTTTGAGGACCCCTGCCCTAGAGGGTAGAGAAGAACTAAGTGCACCTGTGGGTTGTAATGGGACTTTATATGGGACTAGGAAGCCTTCTCTCTCTCCACACTGTGGCTAACGGTTCTGAACTACTGACCTTATATCACTATACCCCCAGGGCTCCTTATTGAATATCATCAATTTCCTTATAATGACACTAAGGTGCTATGTTAGGTCTTCTTACTCCTCTATCTATTTTCAAATCAAGATTGGCATTTTAAAGCAGTTAAGAAAATCAGAAAAAAATTCCGACCCACAACGATTTCTTATGCCTTGGGCCAACCTCTAAATGTTCTTTCCTCTCGCCTTAGTCAGCTGTCACTACTTTCTTTACATTGGGCTCCACTCAAGGCAGTCGGTTGTCTTTCGCTTTTTGACTGAGACACAAATGTACTACAGGGCCTGTTTAACTTTGCTCTTTCCTCCAGGAGACGTAAGTCTTCTCATATATCTTAATTTCCTCCTAGTACCCAACACATATCCAAATAGCAAAACCTAAACAAACAAAAAAAAGCCTCACTGCAATCAAATTGGTTCCGACTCATGGTGACCCTGTCAGACAGGCTAGAGCTGCCTTTGTGGTTTCCAAGACTAACATGCATCATTCTTCCAACAACATATATTAGGCATATGATAACTATTTGCTAGACTGAACTGAATAGCTATCCCTGCATGCTTTCATTCCCACTTTGAGTCATTACAGATACTATACATAGAAAACTTCCTGAAATGTAACTAATATCATCACCCCCCCCATATAAAGATCCCTCTTATCTTACTTGTTACCAAAAGAAATACTCATTACAGTCCAGATTTCATAACCCTCCCAATTATGGCCTCTACATTAATCTCTCTTTACTTCTCTGTATGCATCCTGATACCTGTCAAATTTCGTAGTCTCTATGTCTCTGTTCCTATCATTTCTTTCCTTCCTCTAACTAGGCTGCCATCCCATAATCAGCTCCATCTGTCCAAATATTCTCAATCCACAAAGTTCATATCTGAAGCCACGGTCACCCCCAAAGACTTTCCCAGTGATTACTGCAGACTATATTTGCTGTCGATCATGAGCCAATGACACACATTGTAATAGCACTGTCTCGTAGAATGAGCAGGAATTTCAAGGGAAATGTGACATAGAAACCAGATCAGAACAAGCTAAAGGAAATGTGTACCTTTTAAATGGCTCGTAGCTGATTCTAATACTTGTTTTCCCTGTAACATTGAAAATCAATGCCTAATCCACTGAATTGATTCTGTAGTTTAAAAATAAATAAATTCACACAATCATTCACTCATTGACTAAGAAAAAAAGGCACTGCAGATAGACTAGTAAACAAAATAGAATTGCTGAAGTTGAAAAACATTCACTCTAGTATGGAAGACAAATGTATAAGCAATTGCAATGCAGTATAAATTATTTAAAGGGTTAAACAGCAATGACATTGCTTGAAAAATGACGATGCAGTACCCAAGTCATGGTATTTTCAGTTACTTCACAGACCAACAACAGCTAGACAATAAATAAGGAGACTGGAAAAAATGATACATTTGAGCTACCATTTGGGGAAGAAGATGGAAAACATCAAAGACTGTCAGAAAAATGAACAAAAGAAGCACAACCAGAATGCTCCTTAGAAGCAAAGATGGCAAGACTTCATCTCATCTACTGCGGCAGTCGTGTACTTATGCTAATTTCATGATTGAGAAGCTATCTCCCAAGTTGTTAGGAGTTAGTCTCAGAGACAAAAAAACTACAGAGAAGACCACATGGCAGCGTCCGATGAGCTGGAAAAGCCGGAGGAGGAGGAGCCACGTGGCCTTACCCTGATGAAACCAGACCTCTGAAGCTGGAGAAGCCACGTGGAGACCCCTGCCAGCACTGAGTCACTTCTACCACCACTGGATGTTCTTGATGGACCCTGAGCCCTGGAAGCAAGGAGTCATGAGGGGACCTCTGCCAGTGCCAGGACTCTGCACCCACTGGCCTGTGACTTCATGAGTTGGAAGGAGACATTATAGACTGATATCGGACATATGGGCTAATATTAGGCTTATGACTTTGAACTGGACTGGGTTGGGATGCTTTCTCAATGTTCCATTCCTTTTGTATATAAACTTTATGCTTATACAAATATGCGTGCCTATCCATTTGTTTCTCCAGTTTACCCGCACTAACACACCTACTTTAGCTGTGTTCTCAGGGGGACCAGGGCTTGGAGAAGGGCATGCTTGGGCATGTACATACAGGGGCATAGGAACAGAGGAATACCTGGAAGTAGAGGAAATGACACAGTGGCTGCAACCATGCTTCAAAAATAGCAAGAACTCTGGGCATGGCCTAGGTCCCCGCAGGGTTCCCCTCTGTTTTATGTAGGCTCCCTCTGAGTTGGCACCTACCCCGTGACATCCAGCAACTATAATTGCCACGATAAATACTGAGGCATAAAGTACAGACTGCTCCAGGAAAACAGAACAGACTCGTCAGAGTTTCCCAGTACAAAGTGTGTCTGTGTGGGGTCTAAGATGAGAGCATGAATAAGTTGGAGATGACATAAAATACACGATACATTTGGGTTCTGAAAATGTAAAACAGGTTCGTTAACCTAGAGAGCGATGATTGAAGAACAGAATATTGGCAATAACAGGAATTGTTGGCATCACTTTTTCTTGTACAGGTTGGATAAGAATCTGGCTAGACATCAGTCTCCTCAATTTCCACTTTGATTCAACTATTATCTTGATGGAACTTGCTTTATCTATAGAGTGCACTGTTAAATTCTTAGT
The DNA here is from genome assembly GCA_004026705.1 of Nesogale talazaci. NCBI lineage: Eukaryota > Metazoa > Chordata > Mammalia > Afrosoricida > Tenrecidae > Nesogale > Nesogale talazaci. Next base: position 28,791 of record PVJH01019051.1, read on the forward strand.
AGAAAGATATTTTCTTGCCCTTTTGCACACAGTAGGCACTCAACATACGTTTGATTAACTAAATTCTAAGCAGAGATGATTAGTATGATAAACTGCATTCACCTTTAGGAAAAATTCTAGGTGGTTTTAAGCATGTAGGGAATAATCACTTTCATCAAAAAGTAGTTCACTCACTCTGGGCACTAACCTCTGCTCATTTAATGATAATTAACTGTGAAAACCATCAGGTTAATTGGCTTACCCAAATGTCTTTGGCATTCATTTGCCACTTAACCTATAATCCCTTCATTAGAGTTTCCCCTTTAGGGATAAGCCATTATATTTAGCAAGCACTGGTTAATATGCAAATATGAGCTAATAGGGTAAGGGAATAAAAAATAAATACTATAACATCTAGAGCCTGTCTTCATATTGGGACAGGAATGTATTTCAAACTTAGAGGAACTGAAAGGAGGGTAAGTAAATTTTAGTATGGGTGCTGGGTTAAGGGAGATTGTTAGGGTCTGAGGAATAGAAGGCACTATGCTTTAAAGATGCAACTACTGTCGCACCTGTAAAATTTGACTGAACTTGTTTCCATGTTGAGTTCCTTTTTTTTAGGTGCCATCAAGTAGATTTTGACTCATCAGGATCTTATGCACAACAGTATTGGAGTCCATGTGGCAGCAACTGCGGATATCCACATATTGAGAACCCATGTCAATTTGATCTTCCCTATTACGTCATGAACCTTGGTGGTCTGGTGGGTGCTCACCGGGCTGCTAAGTGGAAAGTCAGCACGTGAAAGTCAGTCTCAGAAACTCACAGGGGAAGTTCTACCCTATCCTCTAGGGTTGCCGTGAGTCAGCATTGGCATTGACTGCACGGCAGTGAGCTGGACTTTTTTTGGCTTACTAGATGATGAGGAGCTTGGTAATATTGTAAAGGGCTGGGCGACTAACCTGGTAGGCATTCACTCTCACCATCGGCTCCTTGAGAGAAAGAAGAGACTATTTGCTCCTACAAAACCCTCGGAAACTCTACGAAGGGTCACCAAGAGCCAAACTCAATAGCAGTAGTTTGGGTTTTATTGTTTTCTTTTAGGAGAGGCTACTACATTATAAACCTGATAATTGCAAAGATGATGACTCATAAGCAACAAGTAGTTAATAAATCATCGTTGCAAATACACTGAATGAAAACAGAACATGGGAAGAAATAAAGAGTTGGTAAGATAAAACAAAAAATGCTAAGTCTTACGTCTAAAGAAATAATACTTCCTCTACACTGCCTTTGGTCTAGAAGCCAACACATGGTCAATATAGGAGCTTTCCAAGCTAGTCTCTGTCTACTCCACCCCACATCCCACCGCAAGAGGACAGAAAATGCTTCACCAAGTTACAGCTACACTGGGCCCCAGAAGAATGTCTTTCTGGCACAGTGAGGGGTGCAGCAGTACCTTCGCCATTCCCTACCAAACATTGACCATATACTCCCTTTCCTCTTACTGGGAGAAAATTAAGAAGAGGGACCCAGGTTGAAATATTTTAAAGTACCTTTTAAAATTTCCCATATTAATTCACATTGTCATTTTCAATATTTCTAAGAGAAATAATATAAGAAAGTTTTAAGTACCTCTGAAAATTAATCAATAACCCATAATTAAGAGGGCTGGATACTTTAAAATTAAAACTCATAGTTATCAAAAACTAAAGTGCAGTTCCATTAAGAAGTAATTTAAAAGATCAAAGCATAAATTAACAACTTAAAAACATAAATGATTTGAAGCATTTAATATCACTGATTTAAAGAATCTTCTAGTTCCATTCAATTTCTTTAATAACAGATAGTTGGACAATTCTTTGTAACATATTTAAACTATTGAATTGTATGGTATGTGAAGAACATGTCAATAAAGCTATTACATTAAAACAAAAAAAAGGTATTGTTTTTTCTCTGCCATGCAATTTGCATGATGGAAAACAGTGTTACTGTTATCTACATAGGTTTGTTTCTAAATTACCCAGTCACTAACACTGCATCATGCTATCCTAAAATACTACAGCTCACTTCATCTCTCTCTCACCACAATAAACTCCATCAGTCACATTAATGAAGATTTCCTCCTTCTTCTAATTTTTCAGACTTGAAATGGGCAACAATTGGACGGGGCACAATGTAGCATTTTCACACCTACAAATATCTCAAGTATACAATCCATTGTACACTAGTGTACAACATGAAGGAATTTCAGTCCATGTCTGTGGGTAACCTCCTCCACCCCCACGTACAAAGCAGTCTTGAGTATTATAGATGTTTCAAAGTGCAATTTGCTCCTTAAAATCCCTCTATTTAAAGCCTTACAAATGTACAACTGGTTTCTTTTAAGAGACCAAATGACTATCAGATTACATCATTTTATGAACTGCACATCTCTCAAAATCAAAAGGGTTCTAGAAATACTAGATTCTAAAGGCAAGAACATAAACATAGCCATCAGATTCCAAGAATACCTATTTTTTCATGGCATTGTTCCATGTGTGCTTTTAGAGTTAGAGAAGATGCGATCTTTGGTGCTATACACTGTGATTATACTCTTAAACTAGGTAGACCTGGCAAGCTAAGAATAATACACCTGGTGAATTAAAATTCTTGCCATCGTACATAAATGTACTTACTACACAATTTTCAAAACAGATACAGTACAGTACATGGTAATTTCCCAAACCACTCAAGTATTATCTTAAAAGAAAAAAAAATTCTCCTTGGGGAAAAGTCATAATCTTCACTTACGGCAAAGAGGAAAGTATCTTTTGGCTACAAACATCACTTTGAATCCAGTAAGAGTCCTCATCCTGAGTACTGCCAGACCATGAAAGCTAAAAGGAAGGAATGGGTATTAAACAAGGACAAACTAGCAGGCTCAATAAATAAATAAATAATTGAGGGATGGGGCATGCACAGAGTTTTATGTTGCATTATCCAGATGTTTGCCTCATCTCTCTGCCTAACTCCTTTCTTCTCTGAATTCAGCCTTCACCAAATCATCTTTCTGGACCCTGCCCTTCTTTCAGCCTACTAGAATTGACAGGAGGCTTATTTTAGACACAAGTTTTCACCGAACCTGGACCTTTTATGGCTAAAATGTTCCACGTGCTCTCACTAGGCACCTCACCAGGACTCAGGTCACACTACCACTTTGTGTTTGCCATGAGCTTTTATGTGTGAGCTCATGCTCACCACTTCCTTCCATCGTGATTTGCGCCTTGTGAGGGAGCAGCTGTGGTTAAGGTCCTTTATGAGATCATGGAGGTGGGGAAGGTCAGTGCCTCACAAGAATGGGTCTCAATTCTTCAGTTGGAGCTTCCCAAATATACCAAGTTGTATAATAATTAGATAATGAAGAAGGGCAAAAAGTCCTTTGAAAATATGCCACTAGAAGACCACAGATCTTTTGAATCCCCTAAGTGCACTATCCTGTTAACCCTCAGGACTTCGTGGAAACTGCAGAGTTTGCCCAAGCGCCATATTTCTCCAACAAGATGTCTGGTGTTCCACCTTTGATGACAGGGATTGAATGCGTTGTGATGATAAATAGGGCTTTAAGTAGTATCTTATTCTCAATTCTGCCAAATTCGCCTAGGTTCTCCAACAGAGAAAATATTTCCAGTTCATTCAGTGGGGCTCAGAGATCAGGGCAGTAAAGTGACTGAAGCATATGTGATAAGACACTGGTACTATTCAATATTTATATTGAGATTGGCTAAGTTGACAAAGCACTCATACTTTGTTATTTTAGCCTCAAAACAATGCTTGAAAATCATAACCTCAAGCTTGAGAAGCTTTGGTACTTAAAAGTGGAGCAGGCCTTCAGTAAGAAACAGAGAACCAACATTAACCCCACTCTCCAAACTATACCACTTAACCTTCAAAGCCAGCCTCTGTCCCTCCACATGTATCATAAATCGCCAATGAGAAGTGTTTGTAAAATGATTTGAAAGTAAAATCCTCCTATATGATTGCATTATGTCTGGAATCCATATATCTGCCCTCAAGACTCAATAAGCCAATAAAAAATATTTTCGTACCATATTCTTTTAATTTCTGCTTTACAAATGAAAGTCTTCTCGAACACTATGGAATCTTGGAAAACGTGAGTCAAAGGAAGGCATGAGTTGTCTTCCAGTGATGGGTGAGTAAGGCAGCTCCAGGAGAGCCAAAAACTAGCCTACAATTTCTTATTACAAAATATAATCGAAAACATGTCCTGGCAGAAATGGTACCTGCCGGCATCCCTTTTCCAGCTATAAGCTGGTTATACACACACGCATGCATCTGAGAAGAGATCAGACTTTGAACATATTGCAGCAACACGCATGCAAAACATGAGTAGTTTGACCAGGACTGCCTGCGATGACAGGATATACAGACATCCCTACAAAAAAGTCTGCCTCACAGCTAAATCAGAAAGTCTTTTTGGACCTAAGAATATATGAGCCTTAATGAAAAACAGATAGGCAGGGAGGGAAACACTCTAATTTAAAACTAACACAGATCAGCCTACACAAAGTAGCCAAACATTTGGTGTGCAAACCACCAGCAACTCTCTAATTTGTCATAGAAAGGAGGAGATGTTTCATCCAAGAATTAAGAGGGAAAAAAAGATAGTTACTCTATCACTAAAGCTTTCCCCATTCCAAGATACAGTACTTTCTAATCTGAGTGTCTTCCCGTAAGCAAACTTAAATGATCAGGGAATGAATTGAACTTCTAGGAGCGCTAACATTTTATCCTATCAACCTTTCACTAAATCACAAGACCTGATTCATAGTAGGGACTCAATATATACTTAGGTATACACTTAGGTAATCCCTTTTAGGTAATAAAAATGGAATGAGGATTATTAGCTGTTTCATATCTGGCATGATGAAAAGTAAACTATGCAACACCAACATTTTTTTTTCTTTTAAGAAGAGTAGAATCTGAACAATAATGCTTTTACCTTTTTGTTGACTCCTAAATTCTTGAATTTATAACAGTTGGATATGGGTAGTTTTTCATTTTTAACTCTCAAAAGTCTACGACTGCTAAATAGGTTAATAATTTCAATAGAGTATGAAATCCCCAAACCAGGGACAGGGGTTCATTTTAATTCAATCCTGATAATCAGCACCTGCAATAAACATTATTTTTTGTCACACTGGTCATCAAGAGAACAGTATTTGCTCAGCATACAAGAACCATGCTAATTAAATAAACTCGCAAGGCATGAAATGAACAAGCAGCATCTAGCTATAAGAATGGAAGACCGTATTCAATCGGAGCAATCTGAGCATAACTGATCGAATTTTTTACTCTGTTAAAAATAAAAAGACACACACAACCTACCTTCATCTTTTATCTGAAGAAACTTCTTGAAGCCATAATAAGTGTCAAACACACACAAATTATGCATGCTACAGAGTTGACTCTATTGCTTTTGATTTTGTTTTGGGCATCACTGCCCTCTGGTGGTCATGGGAGCTTCCCAGCACTGTTCCTGAGAGCTGCCGCTGGATTTGAACCACCAAGCCTGTGGGCCGCAGTCCTGGGAGCACTCAACCACTTATGCCACTGGGGCTCAGCCCGAGTTGGCTGTATGGATTCAAAACTTTTACTTGTACTTACTAGATACATGCTTAGTTTTCCCATAGGTAAACTAGTGTTTGCAATAAAGTGGAAATAGATAACTGCCTTAATTGCAAAGCATAGAGTTTATTACATAATTGTGGTAGTTACATAATTTCCTGTCAACTTGAGATATATAAAAGTGTAGGGGTCATATTCAACCTGTGACTGAATCTGATCACAACATCACTGTGCCTCCTTGTAGGTGTGCCCTTTTCATAAGGAAAATCCTGGGAACCAACCCCTCTCCTCTCCACCTTCACCTCCAGCTGGCATACTCTGATTGCTGCCAGAGTCATGGTGATGCTACCACCACCAGTGGATCCACACAACTTGCAACCACAAACCTGTGATATTCCTGCATTCTGCATCCATCCATGTGTCTGGAAAGCACTTATGAACTAGGATCATATTTGTGGACTTGAGTTGGGTTTGGCTGGGATAGTTCCCTGATATATAATTAGTTCTTGATATATAGCTGTTTCTTTCATATATATGAGTGTCACTGGATTTGTTTCTCTAGTTAACAGGACCTACCACAATAGCTGCTTATCAATTGATGATTTACTTTACTTTCCATCTTAATGGCATAAAAGAACACTATACTCTGAAACAATAGCTAGTATTTGATGTTCACTTCTGTTTCTTCCTTAGTAGTCATCAGGATGTTTGCTCTCCTACCACTCACTTTTCTGAATGAACTGAATCCTTCATAAAGCCCAAGACTCCATCTAAGAGCACAAGAATGTAGTGCATGATAGTTTAAGGCCATTGGAAAAGCAGGTGACAGCAAGGCTAAGCAATCAATAACACACTAGGAAGAAGTAGTCACAGGAACTATATTATAGTTCATGGTCTCAACTGTGTGTTCTAGAGGTAGTATCATCAGAAGGGCAATATTTGCATACCACTGCGGTAGGACTGAGCATAATATTTTGAATAAACACTAACACATAATATGTACATATAGATATATATGTTCTACAAATAATAATTTAAAGTTGCAAACCCAAGGTCTTTTAGGTGCCACTACTTTTTCTGTATGAAAATAGGAAATATGTAGTCTGGAAACACACACGCCTACACTCTAATTGTTGCACATACACTAATGCACACACATACATCTATGTGTCAAAATGCAAAATTTTTAAATATTGTAAAGATGTCAATGCTGCCACAAATGATCTACAAGATTCAATGCAACCTGAGTAAAAATTCTGACAAGAATCAGTCTTTAACTACAGACAATGTCAAAGGGACCCAAACTGCTAAAGCGATGTTGACAATGAAGTTGGAGGAATCATACTGTCTGATTTTAAAACATACCATAAAGCCACAATTGTCAAAACAGCCTAGTACTAGCATAGCAAAAGGTGTGCAGACCAATGAAGTAGAAGAATCCAGAAATAATGATGGTCAGTGGATTTTTGAAAAGAGGACTGCTAAGTCTATTCAATAGACAAAAAAAGTCTCTTCAACAAATGGTATTGAGAAAATTGGATTTCTATATGCAGAAAAAAAATCAAACACATCTCATGCTTCAAATCACATGCAAAAACAAATTCAAAATTTGTTTAAAACCTAAATGTGCAAACTCATATTCTTAAAAGTATGTTCATAATATTCTTAGAAGAAAGCAGGGGCAATGTTGCCAGTCCTGTATTTCAACAATGAATCCCTAATAAAATAACAAAACCACAAATAGCAAAACCAAAACAAACAAATAAAATCTCATAAAATGTTTAAATCATCAAAAGATTTTACAATGAAAGTGAAAAAATGAACTACTGACTGAGAGAAAAGTCTTTCAAAAACTACTGATCCACTATTACAAATATATTAAAAACTTTAGCAACTTCTCAAAAAAATCAAACTCAATATCACCAAATACCTGAGAGGACAAGGTAGAACTGTGTGTCTCCAAGAATGTACATCTTTATGAGAGTAGAAAGCCTTTCTCTTTCTTCCATGGAGAGGCTCATGGTTTTGAACTGCTGACATTGTGATTCGAAGTTCAATACATAACCCACTGTGCCATCAAGACAAATAACCCATTTATAAAACAGGCAAAAGACTTGAGCAAACATTTGACATTCGTGTGGCCACGAGGTACAAGAAAAGATACTCAGCATCTTCAGAGATAAGAAACAAAGCCAGAATGAGATGCAATTTCACTCCGAGTAGACTAGCCCAAATTAAAATACCAAATGTTGGTAAGTACATAGGCAACTGGAACCCTTATCCACTGCTAGTGGTAAAGCAATATGGCACAGTTCTTACAGAATATAGTGTGGCAGTTCTTAAAAAACCTAAATGTAAACTCCATTACGACCCAGCAATTTTACTCAATTTTCAGAAGATACTCCAAAGAAGCTAAAGCACAGACATATAAAGAGACTTACTTATACATGAGTGTTTGTTGCCTCATTATTCACAAAAGTCAAAAGGCGAAGACAATTTAAATAGGTTTCACCCAAATATACAAAAGATAATCGCACTAAAATGGAACAGTACTCAGCCAGCAGGAGAAATGAACTTTTGATGCATGACACAGTACAGATATAGCTAGAAGACCCTAAGCTAAGTAAAATAAAGGCAGTTGCAAAAGGGCAAATCAGATATGATTGCACTTACATAGAAAGACAAGAAAAGTCAAATGAGTAGAAGCAAAGTTGATTAGTGATTATGATGGGCAGGATCGAGGAGGGCAAGGAGGAAAGGCCTCACAGTGATTTTAAAAATAAAATATTTATTAAGGGTAGGGGGTCACAGATTATTATTATAAGTACTGCCAGTAATTTATATAACTGCTAAACAGATGTGAAACTGACAAAAAGTAACAGACATATTTACAAAGGACACATGTACCAGAAAAGAAGACCTGCTGACACTGCTTAGTATAGTGAAATACCTCATGGATTGGATTCCTCAGTTTGTAAGTTGACGATCATAGTTTCATGGAACATTTCTTTGAATGGGCCTAATTATATGCTGGGTGTTTCCATTCGATCCTCTAGCTCACTGTGTAGTGCCTAGGGACTGAGCATTTTTTTCATGGCTATCGCAGACACACCCAAGAGTCACCTGAAGCAATAAATCTGATGGAAGCAAATGGAAGGATATGGCATGTATAACACATTGCCTTCCAAGGACAGCTGACTCTTTTGCAAGGAGACCATACGATCGGGATGGTACCCAGCTAGCTACCAGGGCTGTATTTGATCAAACATTCTAGAGCATTCTAATTGAGAGACAATAGAGAACAGAATTCTACTTCTTCATGGACTCCCAACTTTATGGAAGAAACTCCTAAAACTTACTGCACTAAAATATCTGCACTAAGCCATAAACCAAATTTTTTTCTTGCAGTCTTCCTGTAAAACTCAACACTAGTTTAGTTTAATTGATAAACAAGAAAATCAGCCTTTATATTGTACTCTGTTAAAACCTATGTATTTGGGATCAAATTGGCAACTGTAACACAAGAGGTAAGAGGAGGGCCTTAGGGAACCGTATGTTTATGTAACCTAAAAATAAAAAGGGCAACTAATGTTGGGATGCATCATTTCTACTGTCTGCACATAAACAAAACCTCTCTAGCTTGGCAGTGCACTGATGACGATTTGTGAGACATTCTAAAAAAAGTAATAGGAATGTGCTCACCTTGTGGAAAACAAGGCATTTTCACACGCTCTAACATGGCCACCTCCCTCCAAGGGGATAAATTTGTGAATTTAAAAAAGAACATTGAAAGTTATGTTCAGCTGGACCATATGACCAGCCCCACTCTGAAACACATGTCTCCTGCTGACCCAAGGCCCTATGGGGACGACAATGGAGAAGCAGGTTCGGGTGTGCACCCAACCTGAGCCCGCCACACCTAGGCAAGGGTGTGCAGCAGAGCAGCAGGAAGGACAGAGCACAGAGTTCCCGAGAGAGTGCCAAGGATCTGCTTTGTGCCCGGAATGTGACACCCCCTCAGATCCAACACCCCCTCAGATCCAACTGGGGGTTACTCCTGGAGGTCAACACACAGAACTTGAACTATTTACAGGTTTTTCTTTTGTTCTTATTTTTATATTTTTACTTATTTATATATTTTTTTCTAGACATGGGTTTCTATGTGGTTGTCATTTTTTTTTGTTTTCTTTTGTTGCTTCATCCTGGTTTCTCTGTACATATAATTATCTTTGCAAGTCTATCTTGATAAGATAGACTGGATGAACAGTCTGGGGAGAAAATAACCAGACTAATGGTTCCTGGGGAACAAGGGAGGTAGGGAGTGGGGGAAGGAGGTGGTGTTGACCAACCCAGGACAAAGGGAACAAGAAGTGATCCAAAACCCACTGGCATGGAGGCTTGATAGGAAGTGATTGAGAGCAATAAAACAGAGAGAAATTAATGAAACCCAAATGAAGGGTGAGCATGATTGTGGGACAAAAGGAAAGCAAAAGAAAATAAAGGAAGGAACTGGGAGGCAAAAGGCATCTACAGAGGTCTAAAGACAGGCATAAACATAGATGAATATATTTAGATATGATGCTGGGGGAACAGATCTATGTGCATATAACTATAGAGTTAGCATTAAGGCACCAGATGGACATTGGACCTCCACTCAAGTACTCCCTCAAGGCAAGAACACTTTGTTCTATTAAATTGCCATTCCTTGATCCTCACCTTCCTGACAAAATCACTGAAGACAAATGTGTGGACAAGCAAAAATGGTGAAGAAAGCTGATGATGAAAAAAGAAAGAAAGAAAGAAAGCTGATGATGACCAGTTATCAAAGATATAGCATCTGGGCTTTTAAAGGCTTAAAAGTAAATAAGCGGCCATCTAACTCAGAATCAATAGAGACCACATGGAAGAAGCACACCAGCCTGTGTGACCAGGAGGGGTCAATGAAATCAGTTAGCAGTCATCAAAGAACAAAAATCATATCATTGTGTGCCAACCTTCCTGATATGATCGCTGAAAACAAAGGTGTGTACAAACAAATGTGGTGAAGAAAGCTGATGGTACCTAGCTATCAAAAAATATAGCATCTAGGGACTTAAAGGCTTGAAGGCAAACAAGTGGCCATCTAGTTCAGAAGCAAAGAATCTCACATGGAAGAAGTGTACCAGCTTTGGGACCACAAGGCATTGAAGGGATCAGGTATGAGGTATTAAAGAACTAAAAAATTTACCATTGTAAATGAGGTGGAATACAAATTAGGTACCCACAGTCCATCTGCAGGGGCAACGATATCCCCTTACAGAAGGGTTATGGGGAGGAGACAAGTCAGTCAGGGTACAGTGTGGCAGTAATGAAATATGTCACTTTTGTCTAGTGTTAAATGCTTCCTCCATTCCTTTATCATGATTTGAATTCTACCTCACAACTCCGGTTCAACCACAGGATGTACACTGGAACAGACAGGAACTGGAAACGTGGGGAATCCAGGAAGGTGGAATAGAAAGGGGAAACCAATGACAAGTATGGCGGTCATGTGCTTATGTTAATTTCATGATTGAGATGTAGGGGTAGAGCATGACCTGTTAATCTGGAGATAGCCATTGAGTAGCCAAGGAGGCCTCCGTGTGGGCATGACTTTCTCCTGAGACTTCTGGGAAATGTCACGATATTTCCCTCATGGAGATAAGAAGCTATCTCACCAGTTGTTGGGAGTTAGTCTCAGAGACAACAAACTACAGACAAGACAAGATGTCAGCATCTGAAGAGCTGCAGGAGCCAGAGGAGAAGCCACACGGCTTTGCCCTAATGGAACCAGACCTCTGGAGCTGGAGAGGCCACGTGGAGACCCCTGCCAGCACTGAGTTGCTTCTACCACCACTGGATGCTGTTGATGGACCCTGAGCCCTGAAAGCGAGAAGCCCTGGGGAGACCCCTGCCGGCGCCAGGGCTCTGCACCCACTGGCCAGTGACTTTGAGAGTTGGAAGGAGACATTATAGACTGGTATCAGGCATATGCGTTAATATCGAACTTATGACTTTGAACTGGACTGGGTTGGGATGTTTTCTTAATGTCCTATTCCTCTTGTATATAAACTGTACCCTTATACCTATATGTGAGTCTATGAATTTGTTACTCTAATCTACTCGAACTAACACAACAAGGATCTCCATAAAACCTCTTCCCTGGGGTATGGACAACAGGGTGAAGGAAATGGGTGAAGGGAGACATTGCACAGTATACAATATGACAAAATAATAATAATTTATAAATTATCAAGGGTCCATGAGGGAGGGATAGGAGGGGTGGAAGTGGAAAAAGGAGAAACTAATATCGAAGGTTTAAGTGTAAAGAAAATGTTTTGAGAAGAATGATGGAAACAAATGCACAAATGTGCTTTGCATACAATGGATATATGTACAGATTGTCATGAGAGTTGTATGAGCCCCTAATAAAACGATTTAAAAAAAAGTACGTTCAAGGTGGAACATTATGTTCAACAGATGAGGCAGCCCCAAATGTTGTAACAGGGTTGTTTTCTAATGGTTTCCCTTCTGAGGCCATCCTACAGGGAGGGTCAATCTTTCTAATGGAAGTATAACTATATTACAACTCTGTAAGGCATTTACCATGCTAAAAAGGCCCACCCAACTCTCTTGCTTTAAAAAGCAGTAGTAGATCATTGGGGAAAGTAGCTTTGCAAAGCTCCAGTGAACTGGCACTCTGCTTTCTGCCAGCCCCAGAGATAAGGTGTGTAGTCTCAGTAACAGAATAACCTTTCGTTAATTTTTAATGCCTGTCCATTTTAGAGTGCTCAAAAGAAAACAATTACTGGCTCCTGGCATCATAAATGGGTTGGACTGTGTATGTACATGTGTTTTGAGAGAGCAGGAAGGAAAATCATCCATCAACCATTAATTTTAGATGAGAATTTGACAAAGGTTACCAGAATCAAACATAAAATCATCCTACCAATTCCCAAAGAAAAATAATAACACTAGCCACGCCACTCTCACACTCTGAAAAAATTAAATGAAAATAAAGCTCCACTAGAGAAAGGCAGATGTCTTTTATTTCCCATTCTGAATGTGCACACAGGTACAAGCATGTTCAAATGGCAGTCAATTCATCTGGAATGTGAATGACCAAGAGGTTCACACATATAAAGATCAACAGTTGTTTTAGAAATTAACTACACCACATCTTGAACTTCTACATAAGTTATAAACTGATCCAGGTGTTATCATCAGGGTAGAAACAGATGCAGTGTTAGCACATTAAACTGTGCATCCAGCTCCAACACAGCTTAATGGGCTCCACATGTTGAAAACGATCATCATGGCAGGAAGTGCATTCAACCAAAAGCCTAACTTTCAAACTGAACAAGAGTTTCATTATCTACATTACTCTCACAAACCACCACTCTGGGACTAACATTGTTTTACCACTGATTAGGGTGCATTTCTAGTTATACAGGAGAGAAGTGATAAGAGACAATAATTCAGTATCACAATAACAAAGCCATGGTTGTCATGGGAGTATTGACATCATGAAACCAACCTTGTCACCACAATACAGTCCGATCAGGTCGCACCAGTTTATCTTATTATGTGACTCCATCTGGACCACCAATGTGATGAAGGGAGGTGAGCAGAATAATGGAGAACTTACAGAATATTCAATACCACCAAATGTCAGTATTAAACTAGCTTTCCAAGCATCTTAAATAAAAGAGTCCATCCAAGAGTATTACCTGGTGACTTAAGTAGGAGAAGTAATCAGAACTTTATATTGCCCTTTCTCCAAGTCTTCAGTCTCCTGTCATAAAGTCTTTGAACTACGGTGACCAGCCTCAATGTCTTTTATAAGAGGAAAAATGTTCAATAAAGTAGCATAACTGTCTTTTAGTCAATTCCCCTTGGCCCATGACACTTCTTTTGCAACCGTGAGCACTGGCTGGAAGCTGAATGATGCTAAACCAGTGCAATGTACTGGATGGCACTCTAGAAGAAAAGAAATTACCTCACACTGTGTTCTGTAGTCACTGACTTTCCTCTTGACAGAAGTTATACAGTTTTTAAATAACAACTTCAAAAACAACCTATTAAAATTCTGCCACATTGTTCTTTACAATTTTTCCACTGCCAGAATTCAACTGATGAAAATTCATTTTTTAACTCTGCTGACTGATGACCATGGTCTATTTCTGGAATCAAACAGCTTCCTTTATAACCCCATCCTTATTTACTGAACTGACTTCAGTATGTCTTTTTCTCAGGAAAGCACTGTTAGTAGATCACTAACCAAGATGCAGGCCGATGCTCAATATAGTCCATGTTAAGAATAAAAGCTGCAGCTACGACAACCGGGCGGAACATTTACAATGCAAAGCCCACAGGGAGGATTGAAGAACAGTATTAAGAGTTTTTTCCCGCAATATTTCTGAAAACTCTACTCCAATTTTTAATCTAATGTAGTCTTATTTTGTCCTTCTGACAACAGATATAAATGTGAAATTGGGCAAACTATGAAATGTCTACTTAATAATAGTTATTATTATTATAACAGTGTAGCAGTAGGAATTTAGAGAGCAGATCTGAAATAAGCTTTTTCAACCACACAAAGTTCCAAGCATTTCTGCCTCAACAGTAATGGAGGGATGTTAGTGGTTGAACTACTTTGTTAGTATTTTCCATCTCCTGGCTTATACTGAATTTCAGAAGAACTATACTTAGAAGATTTTAATCCCTACACAAAAGGTGATATATCACTACAAAGACAGAGCTTGTTGAATAGTTTGTTTTGTTTTTTTTACTTATTCTACTCCAAATTACAACACACTAAGTGGCTCAAAACAATGCCAATTGATTATCTCACCGATCTGAAAACCAAAGTCTAATGTTGGTGCCACTGTAAAAAATCGAGGTGTCAGCAAGATCATGTTACTTTTGAAGGCTCTATGGGAAAATCCACTTCATTCACTTTCCTAGCTTCCAGAGGCCACCTGCATTTCTTGGCTTAAGGCCTCAGTCTCCATTTTCAAAGCCAACTCTGCTTCTTCCTTCATATCTTCTTTGACTCATTCCATGACCCCCTCCTCTTTCACTTAGGTGCAAACTGAAGACTACATTAACCCCCAACCAGATAATCCAGAGTAATCTCTCTGTTCTAGTATTTGCGACTAAATGGATCTGTAAAGTCCTTTTTATCAAGTAAGGCAGTATGTCATATTTGTAAGTTCTGGGAATTAGGATGCAGTTATTTTGGATAGCAATTATTCTGCCTGCTACAATATCTTCCCAACACAGACTTATCTAAGTATATGATCAACCATTA
>PVJH01019052.1:0-43720 GCA_004026705.1 Nesogale talazaci
ACACACACACACACACACACACACACAGTATATTGCTGAGCCCAGCTCAGATAGAGGTGAATGGACAGGCATACCCAGATACATAGATACTCATTGCTTCATTCTCTCCCTCTCTCCCAGAAGCCCTCAGAACCATAGAGACAGACGCTAACACAGGTAGTCTCCCTTCCACCAACACACGCAGTCACCCTGACCAAAGACGAGATTTCTACCCTCACCGACCCACTTGCTGGGCTGATTCGGGGACTCAGATGAAGGGACAGACATCAGTTCATTTCCTGTCTGGTGACAACTTGCATAGCTGGTTGCCTCCCCCCTGACCCCTCTAACAGATGGCAAATTATGGGGCCCTGAGAGGGGTCAGGCCAGGGCCAGGCCGCCGTGGCTGTGGGCTTGGCGAAGGAAGCAGCTGCTGGTGAATTTCATAAACACACAGCGGAGGCCTTCCTGGTTTTCCTCTTCCCGGGGTGTGCCGCCGCAAGCCGCCGCTGTTTGGTGTGGGCCCTCCTCGCTCCAGGATGTAGGACAGGGCGAGGGTATGCTTTGTCGGTGCCCCTGGGAGGTGACCTTGAGACAGAGCCAGGGTGTGAAGAAGTGTCCCGCGGTGCCCACCGCCCCTGCCCAGGAGGAAGTAGGCCATGTGCAAGGGACACACCCCATGAATGGACCAAGTCCCAGTTATCTGGATTTGTGTCCTGTCCCACCACAAAAGGGCTAAAACGATCAACTCTCAACATGCTTGCTTTGAACCTAGAATTTAGATTGTTTCCTTTACCTCGAACAAGGGAGACTCGTAGTTTGGACACTGAGCTTACAAGGGGGGTGTCTCAAAATGGTCCCAGGAAAATCACCCCCCGCCCCTTCCATTGCTGCACTGGGGAATGAGCGGCGTGACCTCTCGGCTCTCCCCAGCCTTGGAAAGCCTAGCTAGCCCTTGGCTCATTAAATTCGGAGACCGACCCTGCCCTCCAGGTTTCTAGGCTCAGGTGGGCATCGGCGCCACAGAGGGGATGTGGAATGAGAAGGAAGGGAAGGCCACGGTCAGCTGTGGCCCCCAGCGGATGATGACATCATCTTGGCATTTTCTTTAAACTTGCTAGTTGTCACTCCCCAATAAACTACAGGTCACTCTGTAGTTTGAAGACTATTAAGCAAGTGGGAAACCAACATGTAAACAAACAAGAGCAAGAGATTGAGTGGTACGATCGCAGAGATGAGAGTCTCTCCCAGGAAGAGTGGGGACACCAGGGAGACAGACTATCGTTCACGCTCAGGGCATGGGATGGGGAAGGCGGGGCTTGAGAGATCTGTGAATACTGGCAATCAGGTACAAAAGGTAAGGAAGGAAATTCCATGCAGAAGGAATTGCATGAGCAAAGAAGCGACGATCTGAAGATCGTAGTGTGTTTTATGACCCTAAGAGAGCACGCTATGTTTTATGACCCTCAGACAGAAATGGGAGGAGACAGGCAAAGCTCTGCTCACCCATCACAGAGTTACAATTTCAGAAACACACAGGCGCACGTCTACCCCGTCCTGTAGGGGAGTCTACTCGACTTGATGGCTTAGGTTAAACAGGCAACCTCGATAAACAGTAGCCCACTTTTTCCCTCTTTCTGTTTCACAATGATAGGGTTTCTGGGAGTGGTAACCACTAGTTCTGTCAACACGAGAGACTACATTCATGATTCTGGCTTTTGCTGAATGGAGCACGCCCCCCCACACACACACCCCCTCACCACCACCCCTGCTTGCCCTCCCTCCAGTCGGGTCTGTCAGCCCTGTGAGTCCCCTCTCCTTCAGAAGTCTTCCTTCTTGCCAGCCTAGGAATGGTCCATTTTGTCAGACTTGTTGGCAAAGTGGAACCCTAGCTCACTGCCCACCATTCAGTTCAGTTCAAACTCAGGGCAAGTTTAAATAGGATTTCCAAGACTCTGCCACTTCCCGGGGGCAGATGGCCTTGTCTCTCCCCCAGGGCGTTCCTGATGGAATTGAACTGGCCACCTTGAGTTAGTAGCCCAACACCAAGCCCCAGTGCCGCCATGCTCTCTTCTCTTATTCGGCACTGCTAGCAACCTCCCTCTTGTGTTGCTTCAGCCTCTCCTTCATCCTGTAGGACTGTCAGGAACAATGGGGGGGGGGGAGTCATGTGCGATGCTAACTAAGTGGAGATCCTCAGAGCCTCTTGATAGGTGCAAAGCATGTTCACATAGTAGTTCACATAACAAAGCAGGTCCACCATCTCAAATTATACAATGTTTCAATTGCTATACACTCAAGTCCAGAAGAGGGTGTGACTCAGCCTGAGCCCCACAGCAATAGCAATTTGGGGCCTCAATCCTGTGGCCTAACTCCCAGGGTGACGTTCTTTCCCACGTGTTACGTTCCCTCTTGGCTACACCAGGAAATCCCTTGACACAGACAGCTGACAAAAACCGTGAAAGCCCTTCATTGAGGTCAAAAAGGAATGGATCTCATCAGGTCACTCCCACTTAGTCAAAAGACAAGGTTGCCAAAGCCGGCTTTTCTTTAGCCAGCTCTTACTCTACCCAGGGCAGCAGGAGTGAGTCAGAGTCCCAGGCTTTCTCCCCAATCTTCCCTTGGGACGAGAAGATGTTTTGCCTTGCGGAGCATAGACGTCACAAGGCCAAGAAAGCATAGAGGCACATGTACAAGGAGCGGTTGGCTCTGTCTGTGCTCCAACAAGGCAGGCTGCAATTGCTCTGGGTTACCGTGATGACTCAGCACAACCCATGCCCTTGAGTAGCGCTCTGTCTGGTCAGGGAAACAGGGCATGACAGATCAAGTGCTTGGTACTGATACCTCTAGCCTAGGGCTGTGAGAAAGGCCATTAAAAGTTCAGTATGGGCACCAAGGAGGGGAGTTGGGGGCATTACAAGGAAGCTAGCATGATGCCCAGCTTATAAATAAAGACGTGAAGGCCTGCCCAAGACACAGTCATTAAATGACAGATCTGGCAGTTAAGAGCATCTGTTTATCTCTACAAGCTCTCCCATGGCTATTTAACATTAGTCTGTATAACAAACATCTCTAGTGTTTGTGGAATTGCAGACGCTTCCAGTAGATGGGGGGAAGGGGTGTCCCTAGGAATCCCCTCTTCCACAGTGATTTTGCACTTTGGAAATATTAGAGCAGAGAGTCTCAAGATTCCTTCTGGTTCTAAGATCCTGTCATTCTCCTGCTTCTCTACTTAAGTATGGAAGCTCAATGGAGGCTCATAAAAATCGCGATGCGTACGGCTACGGTCCCTACCTTCAAGAAGGTCCCTGACACAACCTCAGGAGTTGAGAGACTGGCACACTCCTGAAACAGTTTGAGGGGCAAGGTGGTATTGTAATCTTCCCTGGATGGAACGGCCCCGGAACTTGCTGACTCTGCCATTTGCAGCAAGGGACGTGGAAACCTGGCTACCGACCAGGCTTCTGGTTTCTCGCCAGCAGGGCTGGACTCTGTCTTTTCCGAGGGGCCTGCCATCTTCCTTCTTGATGGTGCGGACTCCTTCCCCTAGAGTAACCCCAGGAATTATAGGACACTTGCATAGAATCTATCTGTCCTGTGAGAAACCCCCATCAGCACAGAGCTTTTGTGTACAGAGACTCTCGAAGCTCACGCATGTTCCCAGTCTGGTTACATTTTCTTCTCACTCCTTTTTTTTTTTTTTTAACTTCTTTCTCTTCTTCCCTTTCAAGCAAAGTAGAAGGGATTTTCATGGGCAGTTTGCTTTGCGTTTTGCAGTTTGCACTGAGCGTACACAAGTCCGCGAAAATGACTTCCATTCACTTGCCTCTCATCAGGCATCAGGCACTGCTGTCCATTGGCCATTGGTTTAGACCAGGGGTCCTCAAACTGTGGCCCACGGGCCAGATGTGGCCCATCGAAGACATTTATCCGGCCCCCCCGGTGTTTTTGCCCCTGCTGCTGCCCTGCTTAGCAGCCGACTCATCCCAGGCCTGCGGTGAATTTGTTCATAGATTTTTTTTGTTTTTTTTTAACTATAGTCTGGGGCTGAGCCCCGGTGGCGTAGTGGTTGTGCGCAGGACTGCGGCCCACTGGGATGGAGGTTCAATTCCAGCCGTGGGGCTGGGCCTCCTACTCCCACCACCGGAGAGCAGTGATGCTCCCCCCCCCCAAAAAAAAAAAAAAACACCACTATAGTCTGGCCCTCCGATGATCAGAGGGACAGTGAACTGGCCCATGCTTAAAAAGTTTGAGGACCCCTGGTAGACTCTCAGTCCTTAGAGTGGCGCTCTGGGCCAGCGACGGTGACCTCCATTTAGGTATGTGGCTAGAAATGGTGAGATTTGGATCTGAAGACAAGACTTCTCTATCCCAAAGAGCAAAGCTTTTTCGCTCTTTGCAAAAAAAAAAAAAAAGCCGTGCCACTGCTGGATGTATTGGATTAAAAAAAACAAAAAAAAGGAAGATGGTGAAACAATGGTGCTGAAGTCAGAAGAACGGTCACCATGTGTGAGGCCGACTGCTCCCAGTGAATGAATGGGGTTCCCTCCACCCCGCTTGCCAAGCTTGTGTGTAGTCTCGCTCTTGAGAGAAAGGCAACGTTAGCTTGAGTGTTGGAGGAAAATCTGTCTCCCCAGACCACAGCCTAGCCTGCCAGGCTGCCTCAGGAGGAGGACAGAATGCCTCCCCCAGACAGGGTCAAGGGAAGCCCCAAATATTGAAAGGCAGAGGAAAGATGACTTCTTATCTTTCACCACAGTCCCTTCAACGGTGAGCACTGTATGGCAAGAAACACACAGATCTCCAGAGTTACACACACTCCGGTCGCCCTCCTGCCCACACATATGCCCATCTCCATCACTACATTCTACCCACTTCTCAAAAACCCATCTCTTCTTTGTCTCCTCCCGTTCAGGACTCCTCCTCTGCCCAGACTCTGTAAGTGTGGCCCGCTTGGCTCACTGCCTTCTGGCCAGCGGCAGCCTTTCCCACCTCCTCTGTGTTCCCAAAGGAGCCCCAGTGGCGCAGCGGTTAAGTGCTCGGCTGCTCACTGAAAGGCTGATGGTTGGAAACGGTGGACAGAAGACCTGGAGGCGATTTGTTCCTCTGATCAGACCCAAATTTTCAAGAAGCAAATACTTTGCGAGTGATGTGCTTCTGACTCGCAGCGAGCATCTTGAAGGTAGCAGAAGCGCCCATGGTGTTTCCACGACATGAATATTTACAAAAGCCACCATGGTGGGATGGCGGCTGAGAGCTTACCCACGGTGTCTTAAAGATGACAGCCTAGACCCACGGAGGCAGTCTACTGATCACACACGGGGTTGTCAAGCGTCGAAATCAGCTGGTTGCCACCTAGTAACAACACCGTCTCCACGCTCCCATCGTGAGCTCCAGTGCCTCTTCCCAAGAAGATCTGCTTCCCCACTGAAGCCTTGGCCATGGCTCCAAGAGCCAAGAAGATAAGGTCTGAACTTCTGTGTCCCAGAAGGAAGGCTCTTTCAGGCTGGCCCTGGCCGTTCCAGCCTCACAGAGCTGTGCGGAGCTGCTCCTGGTCCCCCAACGTGCTGCGCTCGCTCAGTCCTGTGCTGGGGGACCTGCTGCTCTCTGTGCCCACACAGCATTCCTGGCCGACTCCTGGGTAGCCTTCAAAGCTATGCTCAAATATTCCTCTTTGGCCCAACGCCCTTCCTTGGGTCCTTGGGTTTGGGTGAGATGCTACTTTTTCAGTGGTTCTTGTGGGTCACAGAACCAGTGCACCACCCAGGCTCCTTTCTCGGTGGTTCCTTAATGCCCCACCTCCCTTGTATTGTGATCCCGAAAGCATTCTAGTGTAGGTGCCTGCGTACCAGGGTCCCTCACTCGTTGAGCTGTGAGCTCCTGGAAGGCAGAGTCTCTGTCTGAAATATATTTTTATTCTCAGGGCTCGGCACAGAACAGGTCCTCCATAGCCCTTGACTGTTTGCATTCATTCATTCCCCCCCCCCCCAAAGTAAATCATGCCATGCAAAGTCAGAGTTATCGAATTGCAGGCAAACGCTATGGCTGTGTAACTCAGACCACGTCTTGGCACTGGGATGGAGATTTCTCACTTTCCGAGCCTGTATTCTTCCAGGCAGCAGAGGAGATGTGTGGAGCCTGACAGTGGCCTGGGAGTGGGCTTTTGTCTAAGATCCAGGATAGCTACTTAATGTGTATGGACCCTTCCCCGCCTGCGCCTCTGGGCCTTCTTGCTGGGTGGAGACCATCTTTGGCAGGAAATGGAATTGCTCTAAGCTAAGAAGTTTTCCCTTTTACTAGTTATTTGTGTGTGTGTGTGTGTGTGTGTGTGTGTGTGTGTGTGTTCTGCTGCTCCAGCATTGGGAGAAGGGAGCCCTGTTTGAATCTGGCAGGATGGTATTAGAAATGTATTCATGTCACCTCAAGCTATGCTGAAAGCAAAATGCTGCTAAAAGGGGGATTCTGCTGTACTTTTTTTTTTATTACCTTTGCTAATTTTATTCTATTTCAACAACTTACTGGCATATATTCAGATATAAGATTCAATAGTTTAATTGCACCACGTGGATTTGTACAGTCATCACGACCAGCAGTCTGCGACCATTTACATCATTCTCCTAATGCATCATGATCAGCTCTCCACTTCCCCTCAAACTCCCCTGCCATACTCGCAAAGAACCAACCGTTAATCCAGTTACTATCTATAGATTCACCTATGCTGGATTTCATGTATAAAAAATATTTTAAAAAGCTAACCAGAATAATGGAAAATCCTCAATTAAAAAGAAAGGGGAACCCATTAGAAGCTAGATTATTCTTGCTGCTGGCTTCAGAGCATGTGGCGCCCCTTGACATCTGCAGGAGTTCTCCCCCCAAAATATCCAAGGCCAGGGCACTTGCTTCCCCATCGTTTGAAAATTAAAGAGCAAACATTCACTGAGCCCTTGTCGTGGGCAGAGCCCAATGTCCAATGTTGTTGGCAATCCAAGATGATTGGGGCTAGGACTGGCCCTTCAAGAAGCTTCTCTGGAAAGAAAAATTGACAGGCCGTGCTTTGGTGACTCGAGAGTATGGCTCGCTCTGGGACCCAGAGTATTAGAGACAGGAATACCTTTTTCTGGACTGTGGACCAAACTCTTTTTTAGGTCTTCTTAAGTACATTATTCCCTTTACTCTTCATATTAATATGTTGCTATTGGGAAGCTGAAACCCTAATATACAGTGGACGTGAGCCCAGAAAGCTAAATTGGGACCTGCCAGTACACTGAGGTTGTAAAAATTTTGAAGAGGAGGTGTTTGTGGGAGCGAGAACCCCTGCCCTTGGCAGAGGGGGGCCGCCTGAAAGCCTCTCTCTCATTTCTCTGATGGAACGTGCTGTTAGGCTGAGATATGTGGACGTGAACACCAGTGGTGGAAGCATTGGAAATATTGATTGAAACCTTTTCTCTGAGACAAAAATAAAGAAAGGAGGCCACAAGTCCGGGATAATTTATAGGTAGTAACAAAGATCCTAACTTTCCTGCTGTCAGGTGATGACATATCATTCAGACTGTAGCAAATGGAGAGTTGAAGGGAATCTGGAGATGGATGTGGGGCCAGAGAAGAGCTTCATTATTGTCACATGCAACTTAGAGCCCATTATTAGTAGGAGGAGGAGGAGGACAGTGAGGGTATGTGACCAGCCTTCTCCTAGCCACTAGAAAGTGTCTCCTAGACACTTAGAAAGTGTCTACCACCTCCTGCCTGGGAAGATAGGCACAATCTTTTCTTACAGGAAAACTTGCCATGCTATATCAAAGTTCCGAAAAGAAAAGGACAAAGTGCTTAGCTTTTCCCTGGGAAAATGCTGCGAGCATTAAGTGAACCTGAAGAAACAAAAGGTTACTTTCCAGTAGAAGTCTCATATTTTACTTACTCATAAAAACATATGAACCACCTGCCTTTCTTGGCTTCCTCTCCACCCATAAACCATTGAGCAGTTTAAATAGGTAATATATATGATGGGTACAAAATTCTAAAGATACAAAGGACTTCCCAGTGTGTTAGTCTGGGTAGACTATAGAAACATTTATAAACATGCATATGTATATAAGAGCGAGATTTATATAAAGGGTAATTGTACATTAAGAAAACATCCCAGTGGGCTGAGCCCCGGTGGCGTAGTGGTTGTGTGTGGGATTGCGGCCCACTGGGACGGAGGTTCAATTCCAGCAGTGGGGCTGGGCCTCCTACTCCCACCACTGGAGAGCAGTGATGCCAAAAAAAAAAAAGAAAGAAAGAAAGAAAACATCCCAGCCCAGTCTAAGGTCATAAGTCTGACATTAGCCCATATGCCTGATACCAAACTATAAGTCCCCATCAGACTCGCAGAACACATGCAATGATGCCAAATGCAGAATGACCACAAGCCAGTGGGTAGAAAGTCCTTGGGTACTGTGGGTTGTAAGCATTTAGGCACTGGCAGGAGTCTCCATGTGGCTTTTCTAGGTCCAGTTTTCTGGCCCCACCAGTGTGGACCATGTGGCTTCTCCTCAGGGATGTCTTGCAGGCATCCAGCCTTGTCAGTTGAGTGTCTCCAAGGAAGTGAACTGAGAGAGTGTCTCTGCCTCCAAGTAGGAATGACCACATTTCCCAGAATTCTCAGGAGAAGGTCACGCCCACACAGAAGCCTCATTGGCTATCTCCAGATTGACAGGCTAGACGCCCCCCCTACACTCTTACTCCTCAAATTGACACCAGATTGGGTGACTGCCACAGCCAGTGACCAGTTTGCTTTCACTTGCCCTCCACCCTCTCCCAGCTTCCTCTTCTAGGGTCACCCCCTGAGCAGGTCTAGATTTTAGTGGCCTTTTGTTCACTCTTCTATTACTGCTGTAGGGACACTGTGGAAACTGGTTGAACAGATCATCCAAGTCTCTACTATGTGTTGGTCCTGAGCTGGTGAAGCCTTGATTTGCATGATGCCCTAGGAAGGACTTCATTTTCCCCCCTCTCCTGTGTGACCAGGAGGAGGGAGCATTAGTGGACAGAGGTTACTGTTTGGCTGCTGAACAAAACATTAATGGCTTGAGCCCAGCAGTGGGTCGGCGGAGAAAGACCTGGTGGGGTGGTCCTAGAAAGATGCACAGCCCACGACTTCTCTGGGAGGCATTCCTCTCTGCCTTGGATGGTGACAGTTAGGTTGGTGGGCCTCCACGACAGCAGTGTGAACCGAATGAGGCCTGTGGTGTCGGCCTCATTGGAGAGCACATTACAAGGATTCTTCACTTCCAAAAGCTGTTGGGACACTGAACTTAGAAAGTCGTTTATATCCCCGATTTTGGAATCCTGCCATGTGTGTGTCTTTATTTAATATAAATCCCTGTTGTTAACTTCTCAAATGGATTTCTCACTTATCAGCACGTTTAGGTCCTAGGGAACAATCAGTGTTATGCTAGAAGGATGGGCACATCAAATGACAAAAAGGAGAGGGATGGCATTATCACATAACTGTCAAATTACATCACTCCACAACTGCCAAACCACTGAGAATCGTGGTCCGGTCGATTGATGGGTCGACACTTGACCTTAACCATCACAGCCAGTGTTAGACCCGCCTCAAACTTCTCATTTGATACTGCCAGGTGTGTGCTATTCATGAGAGAAATAGTTGGATCACAGACTTTTTTATACTATCATTGTCCATGTGCACTGTCAGGCAATGAGACGGTTGGAAGGTCAGAAGGAGGTGTGTTTATTTTGCCATCCAGTAACAACACGTGCATCTTTCTTCAGCAACTCGGGAAGTCCTGGATCTTTCGTCAGACATCTGCTAAGCCTGAGGCGTCCTTTTACCTTTGCAAGTGGGAGTTCAATAAATGTTTCTTGATGATTTTTTCAAAAGACTGTGTGAGGTCACATGTCCAGGAGGGGTGGAGCATGAGCCACAGAACATGTTTCTGGACCTTTGCTTGGGTTTGTTGCTGACTCCTTCAGCAAGGAGACCCTGGCTTCTTGATCCCCATTCAAAATGTTGGTATCATAGGATTTTCAGGAAAAAGTGGCCACTACCTCTTCCTTATTCTAATTCCTACTGACATGAATTTACCCTGGCTGATCTTTGGAGGTTATACTCTCAGTTCCTTTATGAGGAAAGAGAAGTTGGATAAATGATTGTGACTAATGATGGCCGGCTTCCTTTGTTGAAGAACTTCTGTTTCTTTGCTGTTCATTTGCCTTGAGAAATAAGGATGTAGGGGTAGCAGCTAAGGAACAATGGACTGGGGGTCGAACTCCAGTCCCACAGCTGCTGTGTAACCTGGGTCATGCCACCACCTTCCTCTGTCCTCGGTGTCCCCATGGACCCTTCTCAGTGGGCCCATCTGTCATCTGGAGTCTCAGAGCTCAGGCTCCTGTGATGGTCCCTCTGTCTTTGCACGTGGCCAGTCCCCTGGTGCCCCTTACTGATCCAAACCTCTGATTTGCACCCCTAGGTCTTCTTCGTGTCTGACCTCTTCAAGAGCAAGACGCCACTGTCGCTGCCGTCTCCTGCCATCAGGAAGGAGATCCTCTCGCCTGTGGACATCATTGACAGGAACAATCACCACAACATGGTGTAGGAACCACCGGCCTCTCGAGCTGTTTCTCTAAAGTGACTGCTGACAGCAATTTCTTGCTGCTCTCCAATCTCATCAGACAGTAGAATGTAGGGAGAAAAACAAACAAAAACGCAAAAACTTTTCTTCTTCTTCTTCTTCTTTTTTTGCCTGACTGACTGTAAAAAGAAAGAAAAAAGTCTTCCTTTGTGGCCTTCCCAAATAGGTAGTTGCTCACCTGTGTGGAACCAACAGCAAACTCACACCAAGTGCCGGAATCCTGGATGTGCAATTGGTTCAGGTGTTCATGTTCTAGTGAACACGGGCTTGTTCTGGAACAAACACTACAGCGATTCAAGTCTTTTCTGGGGGGTCACCTTTGTGGCCAAGGAACCCCAGGCCTGGGAGGAAAGGTAGCACATGCAGCCAGATACAGCACTGAACCAAGAAAATAGCCATTGAGCCAGGAGGACAGGCTCCCTCCTGTCTCACTGCTCACCCCACTTTGTTCTTTACTGTGACTTTGGTTCAAGAAGTTCGCTTCTTGGGGGTTTTTGTTTGTTTTTAACATGAAAAGGAATCATCCCGAATCCAAATTCCCCACCCGAGGCCTTATACTTAGCCAGCCCACAGGCCCATCACAGCCCCTCACTTTAGCCATTAGGAGACTCTTTGTGGACTCGTGAATTTCACAAACAGCACAATTTCAGAAGGCGCCGGGGGTACCCGCCCCATTTGCCTTGCACCTGGGCATCAGCACCAAGGCGCTTGCACACTCGTAGGAACGGTTAGACGTCACTGACTGCCTCCTCCCTGCCAGTCCTCCATGTGTGCCTGCCGGATTGTCCTGTCCGGGTCTGCAGACCAGCAGAGGCGGGGTCCGCACCCCCCCCCCCGCCCCCCGGGGGGAAGTGGCCTTCTGTACTAAAGGTGGGGGATGCAGGGGGCAGAATGAGATCAAACCGGGGTTTGTCCGAAGGAGCCGGAGGGGCCCTGGAGAGCTCACCCCTGTGAGCGGGGGTCCTTGCAGGGGTGCACGCTGTGTAAAAGCACTGTTGTCTTGGGGTGGATCTCTAGGGCAGTTCGGGGTAGGTTCTGCTGGGCAGAACTCAGTGGGCGAAATCTGCAGAGAGCGCTTTCCTCTGCCTTCCCAGCGCGTACGCAGGCACTCTGGGTAGCTGGCAGGGACTCCTTCTGAACCTCGGAAGAACGGAGGGAGGGAGAAATGCTTTCAGATCTTGGACGCCAACCTTTCAAAGGGCTAAATGTAACCACATGCACATCCGTCCTTTCATTTCAACTATAGCGAGCTATGATTTTTATATATATTATATAAATAATGTATAAAACATTAAAAGTTAACTATGTAAAATATTATTTCTGAAACAATTTTAGCTATATCCACTATGATTATAAACTGTGTCTCGACCTGTGTTATTTACATTATTAGCTGCTTTAAAAAGCAATGAGTTCATTTTTTTTTTTTTGGTTTGTTTAATATCAACTAAACTATCATAGTTCTGTGGTAGGCATTGTTTTACAATGACAGAAATAATGCAACTAGAGAAAAACTGTATAAAAAACATTAAATTGTCAGTATTTTTGTAAGGCTCCATTTTGTAAAGAGAATAATATTCAAAGACTTTTGTAGAATACAAAGTGAAAGCTTGTATCTGCGAAACTATACTTGTATTAAATGTGCTTTTGAAATAAAAGCTCATAACACAACTAATTAAGGAACTGAAAGCTTGAAATATTTTGGGGGGGTTGTTTTGGGGATTGGGGTAGGAGAGCCAGGCCTGGCCTAAATTCACCTCCTGATTCTTTTTTGGCTGGGGGGGAGAAGGGGGGAAGGAGGGGTGCATCATGTTGGTATGGGGTCCATAGTACAAATCCTGAAAGCCCTTGGTAGAGCAAATAAAGGGCATATTACGCTGCCTCGTGCCTGCTTCCCCAAACAGCAACCATTGGGGAAAGAAACAAGAAAACCCATGGAACTCACTTCTACTCTGAGCAACGTGGGGCCATCAAGATCTGCCTTGGCGTCAGATTCCAACTCCAGGGCAACCAATGTCTGTGTTGATATTGATGCGCAGCCACTCGGTCATGTCCGAAAATTCCCTTGGATGAGGGAGGCTCTGGCAGGGCTTCTAAAGAGCTTGTGTATTCTGACCCCAGGAGAGGGAGGAGCCCACACTGGAGCGCTGTGGAGCACCGGGTACTCGAGGCAGCTGAAGTCAGAGGAAGACGGTGCCCCTAAGTCTTAGGGCCTTAAGGTCTAAGAAGACTATTAGGCCTCTGCTTTCCTTGCCTGTTTCCCCAACCTGGGAGGAAAGAGCAATCTGGGAATCTACTTTTACTGAGCATCTGGGTGTCGGGTGGCTATTATGCTTTGGGCTGAGATCTGCAAGGGTTTTTAGTTTGAAACCACCAGGTGCTCCTTGCTCTGTGGTTTGGAGGTAAAGACTTACAGGTCCAGAAACCCATGGGGCCGTTCCACCCTGAATCCGAATTGACTGCTGACAGTGAGGGGGCGAACCGCAGTTGATGGGCATTTCGCCCCAGGTGCACCTTGGATGCTCTCTCAGCAGTTCTTATGGGTAGAGATAAAGGAAAACAGAAAGACCAAGATGAAACAACTGGCCCACGATCCCCAAAGAGAAAACTGCAGGCCAGATATGTGTTAGTTGTCTAGTGTTGCTGTAACACATTACTGTAAACTTCATTTTAAGCTTAGGGTTTAAAAGAAAACAACCTTGGTATGCTCTAGTTCTGGATGTCAGAGTTCAGAAATCTCACTAGAGTGAAGTCAAGGTGTTGACAAGGATGCATTCCTTTTGGAAGTTCTAGGGAAGTTCTGGTTTCCTTGCCTTTCTCAGTCCTCCACATTCCTTGGCGTATCCTCTCTCCGTCTCCAAAGCCAGCAGAGACTGGAACTTCCCTGCCCATCTCTGGTGCTCGCCTTCTTCACTCATGCAAGACAGCCTCCCATTTTATAGGCAACCGTGGTGCAACCCCAGTTCCATCTGCTACCTTAGTGCCCCACTGCCATAAAATACAGCACATGCAGAACTTTTAGGAATTGGGATCAGAACATCTTTTTTTGTGGGAAAGAAGTAGCATTGTTCAACCTACCGCAGTCTCGCCTCTGGTACCCAAAGATTCACATTTGTCCTCATTCAAAATGTGTGCACTCTATTCCAACCTCCCTAGGAGTTTTAACACATCAACCTAAAATCCAAAATTTCATATACATCTTGTCAGCTAAAAGTCATCAGTCTCGTCTTCAAAGTGGAATCAAATTGATGTACTCTGAGAACAAGCCATCCAGAGAAACAATTCCTCTCTACCTGGGAACTTCAGGAAACAACTTCCCTGCTCCCAATATGTAACAATGGACAAACACAATAACAGGGATAGACACTTTTTTTCTTTTTAATGAAGAAAAGGGGGAGGAGCTAATGCCAAGGGCTTAAGTAGAAAATGTTATGAGAAGATGATGGCAGCAAATGCACAAAATGTGCTTTGCATATAACAGATGTATGTATTGATAAGAGTTGTATGTGCCCCCAATGGAATGATTTTTTTTTAGATGAAGGAAAAAGGAGTCGTTGGCTCAAATGATCTCAAAATCCACTGAACAAACTCTCTTTGGTTTCCAGGCCTGAAAATTAATCTCTGTATTTCATGACTTTTCCTTCTGCCCAAAATCAGTCCGAGCGTCTCATCTTCCAGACCTCTATCAGACAAAGTTCCACTGCTATTCATAAGGCTTTCAGTGGCTAATTCCTCAGATTGGTGTCACCTTTTTCCTACTCTGTTTTTAGTCTGGAAGCACAGGTGAAAACAATTCACCATGGCAGGCCCCACTGAGTCAAAATATCAGTGGCATAGCTCACGGCACACACAGCAGCACACAAGCCACAGCAGTGTGACAGACTGACAAACTCTTGGGCATTGGGTCACTGACTTGACTGCGCTTAACAACAGCATCAGCCACATAGACAAGCACCATGCTGGACATGGCCACCCCCATTCTGGTACCCCCTCACCTATTTCCACTCCCCCAACTCAGCCTGCTGTCAGCATGTTCTTCCAAGGGGAGCCATATCCTTTGGCCATAGACTGGATTGGAGCCTGGGAGCCTGTGTCTTTAAAGGCACAGTCCAAACTTTCATTTCCAATCTAGTGTCATAAAGGCTCACTGGTGGTGTGATTAGGTGTCATGTAGTCAATTCAGATGCACAGCAACCCTGTGTCCAACAGAACAGACACACTACCCAGTCCTGCCCTGGCCTCACAGTTCTTCCTACGTTTGAGCCCCTTGCCGCATTCAATCCAGAAACTCCCCGAGGTCCATAAAGACAGAATCACTTTTTGAGAGGTTGAATAACAATTTAGCAGAAGACCCGGGGAGATAAGAAGCTAAATCTCCTGTTCCCTCATCTTTCTGTGATAGCCTTTTAGGAATACTTGGTCATCGCCACTCATCTCCTGCTAAAAGCTGCTTGCCATCATCCATAGTCAGCTTGTTACACTGTGGTGGGTTCTATGTTGCTAGCACCTTCTTAAATATGCCATTAATATTTTAAAATACCAGCTGGGTCAAAAACATCCAGATTAAGGCAGATTAGAAAGAAAGACAATCTACTGGTCATCTCCTTAAAAAACAAAGCAAACACCTCGTCACTGAGGATCTTATGAGTCACAACAGTATATTACCTGATATAACCAAAACTGGAGTCAAACTCACTGCCATTGAAATAATTCTGACCCCGGCGACAAGAAGAGGAGAGGGTAGAATTGCCCTGTGGGTTTCTAAGACTGTAATTCCTTATGGAAGCAAAAATATCCGTCTTTCTCTCAGGGAGAGCCTGGTGGTTTCAAACTACACTTCTTGTACTTCGCAGCCCAGCTTGTAACCACTGCACCACCAGGGCTTCTTTGCTGGACGTCGTGCAAGATCCTCACAGCATGGCCACAGTGGTGGACCAAATGTATCCACGGTCCCTAACAACAGTGGTGCTTGACAGGCTAAGCTAGTCTAAGAGAAATAACCACTTCACAGGAACAGAAGTGAAGATGGGACTTTCCTCACACTCTATACCACTGTGATAGGCAGCCTGGTGAGCTGGAAAGTTAAGTGATCTTTGGATTCACATCAAGGTTATAGTCTGGGTTTTACCACTCATTTGGCTGTGTGTCTTTCAAAAAGTTCCTTAACCTGTGTCAGCTTTGGGCTGCTGCTCTATACAGATGAGAGGTAGGTGCTTTCACACCCCTTCCTTGGCTCATAGTATTCGCTCCAATGTGACCCTTGCTATTTAAAGCATGAACCACAGAGCAGCAGTGCAGGAGTTCAGCATTCCACTCAGACCCACAGAATCAGGTCTTTCCTTCTTCTCAAGAACCCCAGGTGATTTGTATGCACAAAACACGCTGAGAAACACTGCTACAAAAGTGCAGATTGTGTCCTACGGGACTCTTCTGCACAGCCACACACCCCCCCGATCTGCAATTCTAGTTCATCCGTCACTTCCAGGAAAAAGATGAAGCAGTCTGCTCTTATAACGATCAGCAGCTTGGAAACCTGAGGGGCAGTTCTCCTCTGCCCCAGGAAGGGAACGAGTCAACACTCTGAGCGAGAGAGAATCAAATTGACTTCTTCGGGAAATGTAAAGATTGCCGAGATCTAGTCTTCTCTCCCCTAACCTCAGCTTCAACCTAAACATAGTATCTTGGTTTTATACTCCCTCCTCATTTCTGATTCAGGGAACTTCTTTTGACCAGTTGCCGGTGTTAATGGGGAAGGGGGGGAATTATATTGCACCTAATTCAGTATTTGTTTCTTTTGAGGGGCGGAGGAGAGAGAGTATACCAGTGCATTGGCTTGGCATACCATCTTGCTAGATTTGGAATTCTGCTCATGATCAGGGATTTGCCTGGCTCTCCAGCCTTTTTTTCTTGCAATTCCCCAGCTTTTCTCCCACCCCACCCTCTTGCGCTTCTCCCCAAGTCCTTTGCATATCTAGTTACTTCTCCTGGGTCATTTTTCAGGGCTTAGATAAGATTCTGTCACCACTGCCCAACTTCTTCCCCCATCAAGGTGAACTGGGATAGTTTTGCTGTCCCTCCACTGCCTCCACAGTCTGTCCATCTTTGCTTCTATAATGTTGTGCCGTCACTATTGGGACATCCATCACATTTATTGATGGTGAACTCCTCAAGGGTAATAACAGTGTCTTTGTATCCCTGCTATTTGTAAGATGCATATTAAGAATGAATACAATACAGTGGCCAGCACAGAATAGCTACTAAAAAGAGTTGGCTTATTAATATTATTGAATAAGTAGGGCTGAGCCCTGGTGGCATAAGTGGTTGAGTGCGGGACTGCGGCCCGCAGGTTTTGCGGTTCAAATCCCACCAGAAGCAGTGATGGCCCTCCAAAAAAAACAAAAAACAATAGGTAATAAGTAAAACAAAACAAAAAGAAGTAACTAGAGAGGCCCTCCTTTATTTTTTGTATGTATTTTATGTCTAGCTACATAGAATGATGAAAGTATGAATTGGAAAATTCTTAACTGCGTATTTCTGCATGCAAGTGTACATGTACATGAGTGCTGGAGCACAAGGTTGTATGTGGGTGTTCTCATAAATACAAGTATCTCTTCCCTCTGCTTTCTTGGAGTTGGTGACACAAACTTTTCAGTGGCATCTGTGAAGATGACACACTGTTCGTGGTGAGGGAAAACAAAGCTAACTGCCACCTTGGAGACCAAACTGTGGAAGGTGTGCTTCCAGCAGCTCAGTCAGAAACCCTCCCAGTGGAAGGTGCCTGGCAGGAGTCCAGGAGGAGGGACTCCATTGTACCTCAGCCAATCCACTACTATCTTGGGCTCCATGTTTTGTGAGAAGGAGGAGGAGGAGGAGGAGGCAGCTATCATGACCCTGATGTCTTCAAATGCAGTTGAAGCTGGATACAAAGTTTTCACATTTCCTTTCCTTTTTAATCTTTTTCAGCCAGTTGCCTCTGCCTTCTATTTCTGTGCCTGCTTCCTCTCCTTTCGTTCCTCTGGCATGTGTGGGCCAACAGAAACTTTCTCTCGGCGCTCCCGCTTGCCAGCGGTCACTTCCTGCTTGATTCACAAGCTGCTGTCTGGGGGTCCACCTTTATTGGCAGTGGAGTTCCAGGACCATGATGTCACCACTGCTCAGTTGGGGGGACTCCAGTATGCATCAGGCTATCAGAGGAAATGAGTGGCGAACCCCCAAGGAGACAAACTCATAAAGTCATCATCAGTGACAGCGAAGGAAATGAAGGGAAAGCAAGGTCAGAGGGAGAGTACCGCTAATGCTGTTTGCTCATTCATCACACATTCACCAAATATTCACTCGGCGTCTTCATTTGGAGTGAGACATCGTTCCTGCCTTCAAAGACTTGCGTATCACAAGGAAGAAAGAAATAGGAGCAAAGACCAAAGTAACCCCAAGATCATGTCGGAACCCAGAGACCCAAATCAAGAACCCAGCCCACTGCCCTAATAAAGTTGATTCTGACTCACAGTGCCTGAATAAGGAAGGGTAGCACTGTTCTCTGGAAGTTCCAGGGTTGTGACTATTTGGGGAAAGCAGCTTGTCTCTGATGTCTTCTAAGACACAGCAAGTAGGTTAGCAGCCCAACGCATAACCCATTATAGAATCTAAATAAACAGGAAGGTCCTAGAGAAAGCGCATCTCAGTGATAAAGAACATAAGCCCTGGAATCTGATAAAGAGTCTAAATCGCCACTCTGCCATTTAACTACATAAACCACTCACTCATTAAACCTTTGTTTCTTCCCTGGGACACTGGAGGTAGCAATATCTGTGTCGTTTGGTTGTGATGATTGAATGGAAAGATATTGTTAACACCAAGCCTGACTCCTTATAGGGATGCAAGTGGAAATTAACTTACCTCCTAGAGATGATGCTGGATGCTAAAATCCAAGGAGTAGTTGACTAGATGAAAGGCAGGGAGCCCGATGTTCTCCGCAGAAAACAAAATCCTCTCTGAAGGCCAGATCCATGTTACAAGCCGTTAGGTAGTTTGATGAGGTTGGAAGAAAAGGTTCACGTGTGGAAGTGGTGGACATTGACGTTAGAGTGGTGATAAGTAGAGGCTAACTCATACAGTCTTGTATATCTACCGAGGAAGACTGAACTATTTCCTGAAGTCCGTCTTTAGTTTAAAAAGAGAATACATGCTCATATTTAACATCAGGCATGCATGAAGGATGGGGCTAAGTGGTTTGGGGAATCTAAATTTGGGCAATTGGAGATTGTGGTACCAATCTGACCTTCTGTCCCAGACACTTGATTGATGGAGAGATGATGAGACAAGAACATGATCCATTTTTGATTCTACAACTCAACTCCCTGCCACCGGACCAATGTTTACTCGCTGTGAGCCATTATGCATTCCTGAGACTCTACACTGTTGACAGGAGTAAAATGCCCAAGCTCTCCCTCGGAGGTACTGGTGGTTTTTAACTGCCGACTGTGCAGATTGTATTCCAATATGTAACCACTACTTGACCAAGGTTCCAGAGATTCCACTGTAGACTATGAATTTTATTTTGTCTTGTTCACATTGTGTACCCAGTGATGTATGTATAAAACCATAATAGATGCTCAATAAATCTTTGTTGGATGACAGAAAGCTCGTGTCAGTAAGAATCATAATGCAGAGAGTGGGGTTGGTGATGAGACTCTACCTGTCGGTGGGTGTTGTACTTCATCCTTTTGAACAATCGAGAAGTCTGGTCTCCTGCATCACAATCCAGTCCCGAGGTGACCATCTAGGGTCTGTGGGCACACAGGAAAGGGACAAAGGAAAACTGACGTTCAGAGAGATTGTATAACAGGTCCAAGACCATACTGCCAGCAGGGACCCAAGCGGTGCAGTGCTCTCTCCATTCCTCTGGCAGTCAGAATCCGCACTGCCAGACCCCAAGGTCATCAGAGCCACCTAGGCCACACCGGCAGGACGCTCACAGATCCTGCCTCTGCCTAAAGCACCACAATTTTCGATCAACAAGGCTCTCACATGGTGTCAGGTGCAGGAGCCACGGTGGCACAATGGGCCAAACATCAGGCTGCTAGCCGCACGGTCACTGGTGAGTGGGCATCTTCAAATTAATGTGAGCCCTGGGCTTATTCATTAAATGACTGGTGCTGCAAAAAGTGTGGTTTGGGGAAGGAACGGCACTTTGGAGCTCGAAGAGCTGAGCTACATTCATACCAAAATCCGTCCTTTCTGAAGCACTCCTTTTGGAGAACAAGGATTCTCAGTGCTAACCGCTATACATATAAAAAGTGGAAATAGATGCTTAATCTTATTTCCATATACCCCAAAATATATATCATGGCTCCCTGAACTAATTTTTTAAATCCTCATCTATAATATTATGATAGGAATTTTCAATGAGTTCTTTTTAAAAACCTAAAATGGAGTTGTTATTTTAATTAGGTGGAGACTACTAATAATACTGACTGCCTCAATGACTCAATTCAGAC
The DNA here is from genome assembly GCA_004026705.1 of Nesogale talazaci. NCBI lineage: Eukaryota > Metazoa > Chordata > Mammalia > Afrosoricida > Tenrecidae > Nesogale > Nesogale talazaci. The sequence continues at coordinate 20,108 of PVJH01019052.1, forward strand.
AGACTATTCTAGTATTTAGGACAGATGAGTGTTGGAAACACGTTTTTTACATTTCACCTTATTTGCATGCTTTCCTTAGAAATACATGATACGATGAGCTGTCATCTAATGTATTTTGGGCTAGAGGATGAATAGACAGGAAATATGTGTTCAAGGGCTGAAAGGAACGAAATATCTCTTAGAGAAGAACTTGTTTGTATGCATGGATTAGTGGGCAGTGGGCATCATGAAGTTAAGGTGGCGAAGGCTCTGAGAGTGCTTGCCTGCTGATGGGCTTGTCTACTATCTAAAAGGTTGGCGGTTCCAACCAGCAGGGGAAAGATGTGGTCATCTGTTCCTGTAAAGATTTACCCTCTTGTGAACCCCATGGGCCAATTCTACAATGTCTTTAGCACCTTTGCTTAGAATTTTGAATAGTTATGAATTATATCCTTGGCAACTTCTGTAAGACCATTTTTGGTTAGAGAAACTTATCCCTCTGGGCCAACACTTCCACTGCCATCCAGTCAATGCTAACTCATTGTAACGATAGGGAACAGTAGAACTGCCCTTGGAAGTCTCTGAGCCTGCAAATCTTCACAGGAATAGAAAGTCCCATCCTTTCCCTGCAGAACTGCCTGGTGGCTTTGGACTGTGACCTTGTGATTAGCACTTTAACCACTATTTATTGATAGTGCCATTAATTTATGCTCTCAAGACAGACTTGTTTGTCCTTTTGGCAGTCCATGACACTTTCAATATCCTTTGCCAGCACCAAATGCATCCATTCTTTTTAGTCTTCCTTATATTCATTGTCCAGCTTTTACCTGCATATGGGGTCCATTGAAAAGAGCACAGCTTGGGCTGAGCCCCGGTGGCGTAGTGGTTGTGCGCGGGACTGCGGCCCACTGGGCTGGAGGTTCAAGACCAGCTCCCAGGAGCAAAGGCTGGGCCTCCTACTCCCACCACCTGAGGGCAGTGATGCCTATAAATTAAAAAATAAAAAGAAAGGAAAAGAGCACGGCTTGTACCTAGTGCACCTTAGTCCTCAAAAAGTGACACTTTTGCTCTCAATCACTTTTATGAGATCTTATGCAGCAGATTTGCCCAATACAAGAGGTCCTTGATCTCTGTCCTGCTGATTTCATGGGTATTTACTGTGAACCCAAGCAAGATGAACCCCATGACCCGAACCCTGATGGGCTTTTAGACCCTTCGTTCACTGCTCTTCTATTATTGAAGGGCCATTGTGGAAACTGAGTGAACAAGTCAATGAAACTCTTAACAACTTCAATCTTTTCTCAGTTTACCATGCTATTACCTACCGGTATAGTGAGGATTTTTGTTTTCTTTACATTGAATTATAATTCCTACAGAAGGTTGCTCTTTTTCATTTTCATTATCAAGTGCCCTTTACGTTTAGCAGTCCAGGTTGGGTCATTTGTACAACCCAGGGCTGTCCCCTTTCTTTGATTATTTGCTCAGCACACAGATGGCAATAGAGATCTGGAGTTTGGCAGCAGTGTGAAGCAACAGACAAAGGCTGCATGGGAAGTGAGTGGATGTGCACTCACACAATGGGATTCACCACCACCTGTCTGTTTGTCCGGGTCTGGTGGTTTGTGTGTTGCTGTGATGCTGGAGGAAATGTTACTGGTTTCTCAAAACCCGGGGGAGACACCCATGGTGACCGGATCCCAAGTATTACTTCCAGACTGCTAAGTCTAAGAAGAAAGGGCTGGCCATCTACTTTTTAAAATCATCTAATGAAAGGCTGCTGGGTAGCAGTGGCATTCTGTCCTGTATGGTGCTGGAAGATGCCCTGGGATCAGAGTGCACACCAAACACACAATGGCCACAGCAGTGCACTGGAGCACACCCAGGCTTATGAAGAAGACTTAGGATGGGAGGTAAGGAACAACAAGGATAGGACTTTAGGCTGGGTCAGGGGAGAAGGAAGGACCCAAGGATGGATGTGAGGTGGCAGAATAAGAGGATTATTTAGTCCCGGTGAACTGAGAAATTGCTGCGTCAGAGTACTCATTTCTTTTCTTTTTTGACCTTTCATTCGTCATTGTTTTTACCCCACAAGAACACTTTCCAACTCTCTTAACAGTGGCTGTTCCTGTGTTCATGGGCGCTTATCTTGCTTTTCGTTCGAAGTTCCTTAAGGCGTCTACCAGCCGCCCCCCTCCCGTTTGCTGGGTCTGCAGCATCGGACTTTGTTTGGGGGGGCTTGTTTGAATCTCCAGCTTACCCCCTTGGCCTGCTGCTCCTGGCGGCCATTCCCATTTGAGGACAGAGAATAAAGCGCCGATTGGAAGCTCCAAGGGCTTGGGCGGGACTTGTCAGCCGGCCGACTCAGGGGCGCGCCAGCCCCCTTTCCCTGGGCGACCCCGGAATGTTAGTCTTTCCTTGCACTGGTGGCTGCGTCCCTGGAGGGCGGCTCAGGATCGGGGGGTGGGGGGTGAGGGGTGGGGGGTGGGGGGGGGAGGGGTGGAGACCTGCCGGGAGGAGCCGATTGTTCTGAGAGCCGACTTTGACTCCATTCCCTTGTTTTCACGCTTAAGCTGGACATTTTCTTTTTTTTAAGAATGCAAATGTAGATCGCTTGGCTAGCAGTCGTCTGGGCAACCGTTTGGGCGAAATCTCAGCAAAAGGGTTTTGTGTAGCTCCCCACCTCCCCCCTTCTCCGCGAGCGCTGCCAAAGAGCGACCGAGCGATGCCCCCGAGCGCGGGGCGCGGGGCGGGGCGACCTCCCGGTGGGCGGGGCGGGCGCGGGGCCAATGGGAGCGGCCCACGCTGCGAGCCGGCCCTTGTTTTGAAAGGCAAGTGGGTAGGAAGGGTGGTGGGACCGGGGCTTTCTGGAGGTGGTGTATCTCCGGGCAGGCCTGGCGGCCGGAGGGTTAGGATTCGGGGTTTTCAACCGCACACCTCACAGCGTGCAGCCCCGCTCGCTTCCGTAGGGCCCCGGCCTGGGAAGGGTTCCCGGGGGAAGGCGGCTCGCGGCCTTGGAGCCCTTGCGCGTTGCGCCGTCCAGCGCTGGGATGTCGCTGCGGTGCCATTTCACCCTCCCGGGGTGTAGCTGGAGCCCGGGGGCCGTAGTGGTTGCTCCGTTGGGCCGCTGGCCTCAAAGGCAGCAGTTTGAACCCGCCAGCCGCCCCCTGGGAGAAAGAGGCGGCTTTCTCCTCCTGTACAGTTCCGGCTACGGAAACTCAACAAGGCCGCCTCTCGCCACCTTCTGCTTCAGGCTTCCTCTAAGACGGAATCTGCCAGGAGTTCGAGGTTTCCCGTGATGCAGATGTTACTATCTGCCTGTGTTTAGATGAGGTGATCCTGGCTTAGAGAATTGAGGAGACTTACCCAACACCCCTCAGACAGCATGAGACACACTTCAGTCTGGGCCCTGATCTGCCTTGAGGGACCAACCAGCAAGTGTCTGTGGGGTCACTTCCAACGCAGGGGTACTCCGAGCATGTCCGTGCAGAACCATGCGCTGTGGGGATTTCAGTGGCTGCTTTTTTCTTCCTTTCTTTTTTTCCAGCAGTGGACCGGCAGGTTTTTCTTTGGAGCTGCTGCTTTAGGGACTTGAATCTCCAGCCTTCCGCTTGCTTTTTCTCTTTTTCGTTTATCTGCCTAGAAAGCATGAGCCCTTTGTGCCTGCCAGGGATTCCCCTCAAAGCGCTGGCATTTCCTGTGCCACCCAGGATCGGCTCTGCAGAGATGCTCAGTGTGGTGGGGGAGCGAGCAGGAGAAGCTGCTGATCATCCGGAGTGCCTGCTCTGTCCAGCGAGATGCTGGGGGCATTGGAAGAAGCCCATGGACCTGGGCTTGTTTTGGTTTTCCGTGTAACTCCAGGAAATATTCTCAGAGGGAGTGAATTGTCACTTGACCATGGAGGATGAGGTCGAATTAGATGTCCCAGGGACAAAGAGGAGCAGGTTTACAGGGCCTGGGATTCTGGTAAGCAGTGAGTGGAAGAAATGGAAGCCCTGGAGAGTCCCCCTACTTCATTTCTCTGCAGAAAAAAAAAAAAATAGACGCCCAAGAGGGCAAGTGCCCTCGGTTGAATGTGTCCTCCCTCCAAAGGCGTTAACTGGAATGTGCCAGTGTTGTGGCAGTTCTACAACGATGTGATGTGCCACTTAAGGTGATGATCTTCCAGGATGTGCTCTGTTGTGATAAACCATTAAGAGGATTAAGGGTGGGGTGCAACCTCCTAGGTCTTGTCACAGTCCTGATATGATCTCAGGGGTGTCTCCCTGGGCTGTGGCCCAATGTCACATTTTATCTTGCTTGTCATAAAAAAAAATGAGTCAAGTAAACAGAGAAACTAAAATAAAATACACACAAAAAAATCTCACTGCCATTGATGCCAACTCCTTCAACCTACAGGATAGGGTAGAACTGTCCCTGTGAATAGGGGGCCCTGTCTCTCTCCAGCAAAGGGGCTGGTGGCTTCAAACTGCTGACCTTTGAGGTCTTAGCCCAACAGGTAACTGTAAGCCACCAGGGCTCAGAGAGAGCAAGAGAGAGTGACCTCCTATCTCCATGAAAGAAGAACCAAGAGCGGAGTTCAGCCTTTGGCCCAGGCATCCCTGCGCTATGTCACTCCTAGATCCAGGGACAACTGATGCTTAGACACGTGGTGATCTCCCAGGAATGCTGAGCCTACAGATTATGAGAGGCGACAAGGACCCTTCCCTAGATGCAACTGAGAGGGAGCGCCTTCCCCTGGAGCCAGCCCTCTGAAGTTGGACATCCGGCCTCCTAACAGCGGAGGATATTTTGCTGTGTGGCAAAGCCATCCACTGTGGCATTACTATTATGGAAGCACTGGGCGACGATGACAGCAAGAAACAATTGCAGATCACAAAGCACGGCAGCCACAAACCGGGGGTCTGGATGCAGATGTCCTGTCCTCGAACCTCTGCCCTGACTGTCCTCATCATCTACGAATGGTCAGCGTAGCTCACACGTGATTAGCACTGACCAAGTGGGCTACGTGCTTTAGATCCTTTACAGGTTACCCTGACGGGGTAGGAATTATTGAACAATGGAGAACACTGAGATGGTGGGGAGGGAAACACCTCACCGGAGTAAATTGAGGACATGTGCCAAGTGTTTTTGTCAGGTGACAGAGTCAAACCACCTCAGAGGGGTTTCCTGTTTGCAGGCTTCATAGGAGCAGGATGTCAGGTCTTTTTCCCGAGGAGCTGTCGCATGGGTTGAAATTTCTACTGCTATAGTTAGCAACTGACCTCGTAAGCATACTACTGCAGCACAAGGTCTACAACCATGTGATAGTAAGATTTGAATAGTAGTCTCTAATTGGATTTAACTGCAGACAGTCAGAGCCCCCTTTACTAGTATTCTTGCAAAAAGTCAAATCTCCTGCTTTCAGGTCAATTCTGAACCCTAGTGATCCCACAGGACAATGAAAAACGGCATTTGTGGGTCTCTGAGACTAACTCTTTACAGGGGTAAAAGCCTCATCTTTCTCCCAAGGAATGGCTGGTAGTTTCAAACTGCTGACCATGTGGTAAGTAGCCCAATGTATAACCACCAGGGCTCCTCAGTACACTGCTGCAGTTCCCTTACCGAGGCATTGGTGGTCCCTTGGTAGAATCCTCACCCTCCATGTAGGAGAAGACTCTAGTTTGGTTTCCAGCAAATGCACCGCATGCTCCATTGTCACCTCTCTGTCTGGGGAGGTTTTGCTTGCAGTGGAGATACTGCTGCAGGTTTCAGGGAGCTTTCAGACTAAGAAATATGTGATCTGCATCAAATATCAGCCACGAAAGACCATATGGTTCACAATAACCTGACCATTTCCAATCATGGGGATGGGTAGACACTGGACAGGATTCGTTCCACTGTGAGAGGGTTCAAATGTAAGTTCAGGACAAAATTGAAGAAAAGAAAAACAAGTCCACTAGAGCCAAAATATGGTGCTGAGTCTATCCTAGCTGAGTTTCTCAAGAATAGATCTGAGCACTGGTGACAGAAGACCTGATGAGCTGTGGGAAGACATCAAGAACATCATTCATGAAGAAAGCAAAGTGTCATTAAAAAGAAAAGAAAGTTCCCCAAGAAGAATTTACTTCAAAGGATAGCACTGAAGCTGCAGCTTAGGAAGAGGGACACATATGATCAGAGCACAGAAGAACAAACGAAGGGGGAGGAAGAGAGAGTGGAGCACATCCTAGCCCACCAAGCCTTGAGGACGATGTCCCTGCTCAGAGTAGCCATTGCATAGAGAGGACCATATGACCGACCCCACTACAAGACACAGCATCCCTACAGGGGACAATGCTGGAGACACAGTGCCAGAATTGGGACCAATCTGACCCCACCACTCTGAGATAAAACACTAAGGGCATGGAACAGAACAGCAAGGGGAGCAGAGCAAGGAAGTCCCAAGGTGTGGCAGTCATGTACTCTTGTGTCAATTTCAGGATTGGGCGTGGAGTCTAGCCTGTCAATCTGGAGATAGCAAATGAGACCTCTCTGTGGGCATGGCTTTCTCCTGAGAATTCTGGAAAATCTCACGATTTCCACACCCCCATCCTCCCCCTTGGAGATGCTCTACTGACAAGACACAAGACTCAGTCCTTGGGAGACATTGCAACTGACAAGACACATGGCAGCATGCTGATAGACTCTGAGCCCTGCAAACTGGAGGAGTCACGGGAGACCCCTGCCAAGGCTGAGATGCTTCTACCACCATGGATATACAAGACTCTACACCTACTGGCCTGTCATTATCCTGGTGTCATTGCACGAGCTTCCTGAATCTGAAGATGACTTTATAGACTGGTATTGGATATATGGGCTAATATTGGACATATGATCTTGGACTGGACTGAGTTGGGATGTTTTCTCAATGTACAGCTCTTCTTGTATATAAAACCCTTTCTTATACACATATGCATGTTTATGAATTTGTTTCTGTAGTCTACCCTAACACACAAGGGAATACCAAAAATAGACTTTGGACCCAGGGCATGGCACCCCATTAGATTCAACCAATGGGAAAACACTACTAAAGGTCAACAAACAGACCTTGAACTACTTGCAGGTTTTTCTCTTTTTTTGCCATTGGTTTTGTTTTCTTTTGTTACTTTGTTTTGTTCTGTCTTTTTGTACATGTGTGCAATTATTTGCATATCTTTGTGCATATTATTATCTCCATAGGATAAACAATCTGGAGGAGAAAACAATGGACCCACTATTTCAGGGGGATAGGAGTTGGGGAAAAGGAAGTGGGTGTTAACAAAACCAGGGACAAGGGAACAACAAATGATCCAAAACCGATGGTGAGGAGGGTGTAGGAGACCTGGTAGGGCTTGATCGAGGACAATGTAACCTAGAGGAATTACTGAAACCAATGAAGGCTAAGGCTGATCATAATAGTGGGACAAGAGGAAAGTAAAAAGATAGAGAGGAAAGAACTAGTAGGCAAAGGATATTTATAGAGGTCTAAATACAGGTGTATACATATGTAAATATATTTATATATGACGATGGGGAAATAAATTTATGTGCATATACTTATAGGTTTAGTAGTAAGGTAGCAGATGGATATTGGGTTTCCACTCAAGTACTCCCTTGATGCAAGAACATTTTGCTGTATTAAGCTGGCATTTCATAATGCTCACTTTCCCAACACAATCACTGGGAAAAAAGCAGGTGCATAAGCAAATGGGGTGAAGAAAGCTGATGGTGCCGGGCTATCAAAAGATATAATGTCTGGGGTTTTAAAGGTTTGATAAACAAGTGGCCATCTAGCTGAGAAGCAACAAAGCCCACATGGAAGTAGCATACTAGCCGGTATGATCATGAGGTGTCAATGAGATCAAGTATCAGGCAAAAAGTCACATATTGTGAAGGAGGGTGTGTGTGGAGAGGAGACCCAAAGCTCATCTGTAGGCCACTGGACACACCCTTATAGAAGGGTCAGGAGAGGAGATGAGCCAGTAGAGCTCATATCAGTGCAGTATATAGCACTGTTTCAATATACAAATTTCCTCTAGGTCTTTAATGCTTCCCCCCCCCACCCCTACTAACATGATCACAATTCTACCTTACAAATCTGGCTAGACCAAAGCATGTACACGATTACAGATAAGAACTGGAAACACAGGGAACCCAGGACAGGTAAGTCTCTCAGGATCAATAATAAGAGTAGCGATACCAGGAGGGCAAGGGGAAGGTAGGGTAGAAAAGGGGAATTGATCACAACAATCTACATATAACTCCCTTCCTGGGGGACAGACAACAGGAAAGTGGGTGAAGGGAGACATCAAACAGTGTAGGACATAACAAAATAATAATAATCTATAAATTATCAAGGTTTTGTGAGGGGGTGGGGAGGGAGGGATAAAATGAGGAGCTCATACTAAGGGCTCAGGTGGAAAACAGATGTTTGGAGAATAGTGATTGCACTAAATGTACAAATGTACTTGACACAATGGATGGATGGGTTGTGTTGTTGGAGAAGAGTTGTAAGAGCCCTCAATAAAATGATTTTTTAAAAAAAGAAAGGAAAGAAAATATCAAAGTGGATGTCAGAAAAAGCCCCGATACTTGCTCTTGATCACAGAGAAGCTAAAGCAAATGGTATCAAGGAAGAAGTCAAGAAGCTTAAGAGAAAATTTCAAAGAGCTGCTTCCAAAAGCAAAACCAAATATTATAACAACATGAGAAAGGACCCAGACTTAGAAAACTAAAAGGGAAGAAATACTCATTGTATCTTAACCTGAAAGCACTCAAGAGAAAATTCAATTTGCAATCTTGAAAGACTCTGTAGGTAAAATGCTAAATGATGCAGGAAACATGAAATGAAGATGGAAAGAATATACAGAGTCAGTCACTGTACCAAGAAGAACTCTTCAGCATTCCACCATTTCAGGGGCAGCATATAAACCAGAGTCAATAGTGCTGAAGGAAGAAGTTCAAACTGCACTGGAAGGGAGATATTCACACATTGGCCAAAAAACAAGGCTCAAGGAATTGATGGGATGCCCCCTGAAATGTTACAGAAAGCTGAAGAAGCACTCACTCATCTATGCCAGGAAATGTGGAAGATGGCTGCTTGGCAAATTGATAGGAAGAGACCTATATTTGTGCCTATTCCAAAGAATGGTGACCCATCAGAATGCCCAAGTTATAGAAAAATAGCATTGATAGCACACAAAAGTAAACTTTTACTTAACGTCATCCCACAATGTTTGTAGCAGTGCATTGACAGGGAAGTGCCAGAAATTCAGGCTGGATTCAGGAGAGGGCGTGGATCAAGGGGTATCATTGCTGGAATCAGATCCAACTTGGCTCAAAGCAGAGAATACCAGAAAGAATGTCTTTCTGCTATGCAAGGCCTTTGACTGTGTGGATCATAACAGACTATAGATAACCTTGGGAAGAATGGGAATTCGTGAACATTTCATTGTGCTCATGAGGAAGCTGTCCTTGGATCAAGAGGAAGTTGTGCAAACAGAACAAGGCGGCACTATATGGTTTAAACTCAGGAAAGATGTGCAGAAATATTGCTTCCTTTCATCATACTTGTTCAATCTATATGCTCAGCAAATCTTTAGACTAACCGGATTATATGAAAAGGAATGTGGCATCAAGATTGAGAGAAGACTTGTTAACAACCTGTGGTATGCAGATGACACAACCTTGCTTGCTGAAATTGAGGACTTGAAGCACTTACTAAGATCAAGGATTTTAGCCTTTAGTATGGATTATGACTCAATGTAAAGAAAATAAAAATCCTTACCAACAGGAAACACCATGAGAAATGGAGAAGAGATTGAAATTGTTAAGGATTTTGTCTTACTTGGTTCCACAATCAATGTTCATGGGAGCAGCAGTGAAGAGATCAAAAGACACATGCATTCGGTACATCTGCTGCACAAGATCTCTTTAGAGTATTGAAAAACAAAGATTTTATTTTGAGGACTAAGGTGTGCCTGACCCAAGACATGGTATCCTTCATTGCTTCGTATGCATGTGAAAGTTGAGTACCAACTAAGGAAGTCTGTAGAAGAATATATGTGTTTTCATTGCTGTGCTGAAGAAGAATATTGGAAGTACTATGGACTGCTAAAAGGACAAACCGAGCTGTCTTGGAAGGCGTGAGTGAGAGTGCTCCTTAGAGGCAAGGATGGCAAGACTTCATCTTACGTACTTAGGCCATGCTGTCAGGAGAGAGCAGTCCCTGGAGGAGGACATCACAAAGTGGAAAGACAGCGAAAAAGAGGAAGGACCTCCAAAAGATGGGCTGACACAGAGACTGCAACATTGGGTTCTGGTATAGGAACAATTATGAGTGGCATAGGACCACGCAGTATTTTGTTGTTGTTGTTGTTGTGCACAGGGTCACTATGGGTCAGAGCCAATTCTATGGCACTGCACAACAACCACAACATAATGACGTTGTCATGAATTGGGAGTGAAATACCTGGAATCTAACAACAATATAGTTCTGATAAATAGTCTAGTAGAGAAAGACATAAATGGAGGCCCAGAGTGCTTGAGCAATCACTGATGATCTTGAAGCGAGGGAATGACAAACAAAGTGAAAACAAAGCAAAAGAACCCTTTACTACAGACACATTTATCCTCTGTATTCAGATGAAGAAATAGGGTTGAGGAGATTTATTGACTTGCCCAAGATCACACAATGTGACAGCAGTAGAGCTGGCCCACAGGATTGAGAAGCAACCCATACTCTCTGTCCTTTGACAAACCTCAGCTTCTTTCAAATACCTTTCTGCTTCAGGAGTGTTACCATCTGCAGGCAAAACAATCCTCCTCTTGCCTGAGTTGTAGCATCAAATCTCTGCATTTCACCAGTGAGGCAGAACCTTCCAGATGACTTAAATGTGTGAGTGTCAGGGCAGGCATCAGACCTGGGCTCTGCCACAGAAGTGACTCTGTGCATGCCTCCTCACGTTCTCCTGGGCAGCACATCATCAGCTGATCTGGATCACTTTGTATGCAAAGACCAAAAGGTGAGCTGCTTTTGTCTCTTGGGGCCCTTCCAAGAAGTCTCTTGGTAAGGCATTTTTGGTTTAGGTTTGCTGGAGGAGAATTAAAAGGGGCAGAACCCGGTCAGGATGGTCGGCACAGGAGGCATTGGGCCTGCTTGAACTTTGTTAGCACCTCTGAATCTGGATGAAGAATGATGAGCAGACAGAATTATGAATTGGGGGGGGGGGGTGGTGGTGGAAAAAGGAGTCCTCCCAAATCTTTCTGTTAGCCAGGAACCGTCATTGATGCCCTGAGCGTAAGATGTATGAGGGGGCTCAACATTAATTAAGGTCATCTGGTTTGTCTTTGCTGATAACTAAAGTGTGTCTGAGAGCTGGCTTTCATTAGGAATATTTGGGAGAAGGGTTTCCACGGTGAAAAGAAACTCTGGACTGATTCTGGGAGGGCTCTACCTAGCTTTGCCACTTTCTGGCTATACGACAGTCAATGCACTTCCTTATGCCTTGGGTATCCTTCATCTCCTTAGTCCCTGAGTGAAAGTTAAGCACGCATCTCCACTGAAAAGGGTGGTGGTCACACACACACACACACACACACACACACACACACACACACACTCAGACCCCTCCGAAGAGAGGCCTGATATTCTAAGATATCAGCTCATTGAACACTATGGAGGACGGTTCCACTTTGACAACTGGATCTACATGATTTGGAACTGATTTGATGGCACCTGGCTGATATGGGCTTGTTATAGTACTAATTGCTAGTGAGACACCTATCACAATACAGCTCCTTCCATGGAAGAAACCCACGACCTTGAGCAGGAAATAGGAGATTGTGAGGAGACTAATGTGGATTATGAGCTAGGACACCCCCATCCCCATCCCTGTGGGAGGAAGGCTGCTAATCTTAACAGGACCAAGGTTAGTCCTTCTGGACCCTTTGTGACTGTTAGGAAAAGACATTGAGTTCTAAAAATAGAATGTTCCACTGCTAACTGAAAGGTTGGTAAAGTGAGTTCATGCCTTTGAAGAAAGACTAGGTGATTTTGTGAAAGCACTTGTCATTGAAACCCTATGGAGTACAGCTCCACTCTGACACAGAGAGCGTTCAAGATGTCTACCACTGTTCTGGGAAAATAATGAGAGCTGAGGTCAGGGAATGGGCGACTCTCTACCTTCAAGTCAAATCTGACCCATCATAATCCTATAGGACAGAGTAGAAGTGCCTCATAACTCTCCAAGACACTGTTGGGTAAGCTTTAGATCGCTAACGTTAAGGTTAGTGGTTCAAAGTTGCTTCACAGAAGATAAACGAGGCTCTCTGCGTCTGTAAAGATTTTTAGCCTCAGAAACCAGGTAAGATTGCTATAATTAAGAACTGATTTGATAGCAGTTAGTTTGGGTCTTTGCTGGATCAGACTGTAATGTATGTCTTCCATGCAATAGCTGGTGGGATTGAACCACTGATCTTTTGGTTAGCACCTGAGCGCTTAAGAACTGTGCCACCAGGGATTCATGGAAAAATGGGTTATTGTTTGAAAGACACATAGAAACAATTAGTCCAATCAGATAAGGGACTATGCAAAAATCAATGTCTGCAACCTTGAGAAAAGAAGAGCTAGATCGTGCTCCAATACCATTACCAACTAGCCTAAAAAAGTTCACAAGAGAAGGTCCTGGATAGAGTGGAAGAGAAACATGGAACAGAACTCAAACTCATCATAGATTTGGGCTTACTAGTCAGATAGAGATTGGTGAATTTCCAAGACTGATTGCTCTCAATTTCCAGCTCTTGAACTGAACTCATTTCCACATTGGAATAATCAGCCACGTAAGATCAAAAGTTACCCAAAGACAAAGATCATAAAATTAGAAAAGACAGGAAAGAGGGAAGAAGACGGATCAGTGATGGGACATTGAGAGATGGTAATGGTGAGTGAATCAGAATGTGTATCATTGATGATCTGCTCTGTAAGCCTCCACTTAATTCACCATAAGATATCTTTTAAAAGCTCATGAAAAAGAAGAAGCAAGTTGCTGCTCCTGTTATGTGTTGTTGAGTCTGTTTTGAGTCAACTCTATGTACAATAAAACACTACCCAGTCCAGTGCTATTCTCAAAATCATTGTTGCATTTGAGTCTATGGTTTTCAATATATCTTGTAGGGGATCTCCCTTTTTTAAGGGGATCTCCCTTTTTCAGTGACCTTCTATTTTACACAGCATGAAGTAAACTATTTCTTCCTGAAAACATATCTAAAGTACCCAAGAGAAAGTCTTGCCATTCTCTCTTCTTTTCTTTCTTTTTTTTTTTTGTTTTTGTTTTTGTTTTTTGGGGCATACTGCCCTCTGGTGGGAGTGGGAGGCCCAGCCTTGCTCCCGGAGAGCTGCTGCTGGATTTGAACTGCCAAGCCAGTGGGCCACAGTGACGCACTCAACCACTATGCCACTGGGGCTCAGCCCACCATTCTCTCTTCTAAGGAGTATCCTGGCTGTCTTTCCACAACACATTTAATTTTTCGTCTGGCAGTACCTGGTATTTGTCAACATAATACATCAAAAGCATTGGTTCTTCTTTGATTTTCCTTATTCATTGCCCAGCTTTTTCCTGTAGATGAAGCATGTGAAAAGCACCATGACTTGAGTCAGGCACGTCTTCAAATTGTGATCGTGGCTTTTTAACACTTGAAAGTGGTCATTTGCAGCAGATTTGCTTGCCTTCTTTTGACTGATGCTTCCATGGGCTTTGATTGCAGATCCAAGGGAAATGAAATCATTGACAATCGCAGCTGCTTATGAGGATTTGGGCTGCTTTGTATTGAAGTGCATTCCATAAGGAGTTCATCTTCTCCCCAAAGTGCTTCAAATCCTCTTGGTTTCCAACAAGCAAGGTTCTGTCCTTCTCGTCCTGCTGGTTGCTCATCAATCTTCTTCCAATTCAGATTTCACATTCCTCATACAGTCTAGATTCTGTGATAACTTGCTCAGCACTGAATAGTATGGTGAAAGGATATACCCCAGACATACACTTTTCATGATTTTAAACAAACCCATGTAGTATTCCTTTGCTTGGTTAAAATGACTGCCTCTTGGTCTATGTACATGTTCTGCATGAGCACGATGAAGTGCTCCAGAATGCCTGTTCTTCTCAATGTCATCCATAGTTTATTATGATCCACACAGCTGAATGTCTTTGCATAGTCAATAAAAATACAAGGAGATATCTTTCTGGTACTGGAATTATTCTGTTTTCAGCCGAGATCCCTCTGACATCAGCAATGATTTTCTTTGTTCCAAGTCTCCTTCAGAATCTGGCTTGGATTTCTGGCAGCCCCCTGTCCATGTACTGTTGTAGCTGTGGCTGAATTATCTTCAGCAAACTTGTAGTTGCCTGTGATATGAATGACATCATTTAATTACTTTCACATTCTGTTGGGTTCCTTTTCCTTGGAATGGGCACAAACATGTATCTCTTTCTGACAGATGGCCAGCAAGCTATCTTCCAAATTTCTTGCCATAGTTTATTGACACCCGTCAATGTTCTACCAGCTTTGAATCTACTTTTTGCAGCAACTGGAGCTTTGTTTTTGGCCAATGCCTTCAGAGCAGCTTGGCTTTCTTCCTTCAATCCTGTGGCACTCAGTAATCTAGTGTTAATTTCAAGATTGGCAATGTAGGGGTGGAGTCTAGCCTGTCAATCTGGACATAGCCAATGAGATCTCTATGTGGACATGAATTTATCCTGAGAATTCTGGAAAATCTGGCTGTATTTCTCCCTAAGAGATATGAGACTTAACAGCTCAGTCCCTTGGAGACAATGCTATCCTCCTGGGAGACATTGTGGCTGATAAGACAAATGACAGTGTGCTGATGGACCCTGGATGAGCCCTGGAAGCTGGAGGAGCCATGGAGAGACCCCTGTCAGCACGGAGATGCTTCTACCACCACTAGATACACAAGACTCTGCACCTACTGGCCTGTGATTAACCTGGCATCATTGCATGTGCTTCATGAGTCTGAAGAGGACTTTATAGAGTGGTTTCAGACATATGAGCTAATATGGGACTTATGACCTTGGACTGGACGGGGCTGGGATGTTTCTTCAATGTTCAATTACTCTTATATATAATCCTCTTTCTTATACATGAGTGTTTATGAATTTGTTTCTCTAGTGTACCCGAACTAGCACAAATCCATCAGGCCTTGATCGCGTCCTACTTCTTGAGCTTGTTGAATGTCAACTCATTCTTTTTCATGCAGCGAGTCTATGTATTCCCTCCATCTTCTTTTGATCCTTCCTGCATCATTCAATATTTTGCCCACAAAAGCTTTCAACATTTCAACTCAAGTCTTAACACTTTTTCCTTCAGTTCTTTCTGAGACGTGCCAAACATGTTTTTCCATTATTATTTTTCTAACTATGTATCTTTGCAAATAGTGCAAATAGAAAAATAGAATTTAAAGGTAATAGAACTTTATCATCAACTTTTTGGAGCCCCCTCATAGTTCACTTTGTCTTCTCTAGCAGTCCTTTGAAATCATATGTTTATCTCCTTTCCCTCACCACTCTCCCCTTTGTTTTAGCTTTTCTAAGAGTTAAGAAGACATTTCAATTGTTTCTGACAGGCATTCTAGTCTTTTCCTTCTTTCCTGACTTTTAAGAGAGGTGGGGACTATTGATTTACTTTATCCATAAACAAGCATTTATTGGGCATCAGTTCTAGTTTATTGTTAGAAATATTAGGGAAATCTTGGTGAACAAGGTAGATTTAAAACTCCATCCTTGAGAAACTTCCATTTTGGGGTGTTACTGATAGACCTTTGGTGTCGTATTATGATATCATAAAAGAATGGTGACTTTGGTCCCACTTTCTGTATAATTTTGGGGTCTCTATGAACCTGCAAAATAAAGCAAATGTCTGTAAAAACCCTTGTTGAGCTGGGATGTCTGGACAGTTCTTATGAGTGTTCATTTTAAATCTTGAGGTCAGTGACCCCTGCTCAAATATTTGGGGGTGCATACATGGGACTGAGAGAATCCTGGTAACACAGGCAGACACCACCAGTTACTCTCTGGGAGAAAGATTGGGTTTTCCACTCCCATCCACGATGACAGCCATGGATACCCACAGGGACAGTTCTACCCTGTCCTACAGGGTCCCTGTGAGCCGACATCAATTCAGGGCTTGGTTTTTGATTTGGTGTGGAGGTGGGTGGACTCTTTCTTCTGAGAAGAAATGATAATCCCTCAGGAAGCTAGGTCAAATAGGGATACTTTACCTATCCCGTCCAGGAAGAAATCTATTCTTCTGTGTCAACAGCCGTGTCAACGAAGAAGGCCGTGACTTTCTAGGTTCTGTTTTGGACTCCTCAGGTTATGATATCTACTGGGAACTAAGGATGGAGATGAAGCCTCGAGGTAAAAGTGGAGACTCAAGCACCTGTGACAGTTATGTCCCAGCCTGGAAGCTAGTCCACCTCACCTGTAGGTCTGACTCAGGTGAAAAGAAGGCTAACTGCTAGGCCTGAGAAATTGGCTTCTTCCTGACTGTGTACCTTCAGACAAGTCACTTCTTCTTTCTGAACCATAGTTCCTTCTTCTGTTATCCAGCAAGATGCTCTTACACAAATTTAAATAGCAGAGACCTTTGACGCCTGACGTGGAACTCCAGTGTATAAACCAGGAAAACGCAGCAATTCTGGGACTGAAGCAAGGAACTGGTATTCTTTTTCAGTCTTTGCCATAGTTTCCCCCAGCCCCTCTGCCCTTCTAACATCACTAGGTATTGTTTCCAAATCCTAGAGCCATGTAGTTTGAAATGACTGGATTTGGTCTTTGTTATTGTTCTAGAATGGGGATTCTTTATCCAACACTACTCCCCCTTGTTTAGATTACATAGATGATCCTCCTAATTGCCATGTACGATATACGAATGAGATTTCACTCGTCCCATTTGAGTTTGCATCAACAACTATGACAGTATCAAACAATCACCTGAAGTGCCAGCATTCAACTCTCCATGTCCCAAGATAGGCAGGCTCTGGCATGTCTAAACAATGTATGTTTTAGAAGGCAGGGGCATAAAAGAGCTAGCAATGCATTTCTGTAATGGGAAGTTGGAGAGTCTAAGCTAGAACGGTGACTCCTCAATTTCCAGCTTCCAGATCTTCCCATCACCCTACTCTCTAGTTCTCAACACATATCTTTCAAGCTGCTACAAACAAGTTGGCATTCCATCTTGAGGGGGTGGGGGCTAAGGTGGGGCTGGGAAGGGCAAGCCTGTCATTTTCTTTTAAGGGCAGAAATTACACACATCACTTCTTCTCACATCCTCACTTTTCATATTTGGTCACATGACTACCCCTAGCTGCAAAGAAGACTAGAAATATCTGTAGGTGGGAGGTTTGTGTAGCTACTTAAAAATTCTATCTATGGCAACATGTGTACAAATGTGCTTGACACAATGGGTGTGTGTATGGATTATTATAAGAACTGTAAGAGCTCCCAATAAAATTATCTATTTATCTATCTATCATCTATCTAGATGGAAATAATTCTATCACTCTGTAAGAAGGGATAAAAGTTTCTTCTACCATTCTTACCATTCCAAGTTTGAAAAATACAAACTTTTTTCTTCAGGTCTAAAATACTATTATGAGAGTAGACTCTAAGAGTTTAAAAATGAAAAAGGAGCTCCTTAGTTGAGCAAATCCCTCCTCTTTCATCAAGTGATGAAGGCGTTGTGGACTCTTGGACCCAGAGAGGCTCGGAGCCTAGCCCAGAGTTACTTCCTTTAGGAGTTCAGAGGGAAGTTACCCTTGTGGATCTGTGTGGCTGCATGGAAGGACTCTGTTTCTGTTCCTTATCATCCCACTCTTGGTGAATGGAAAAAACGCTGACTACCGCTCTTCTCCTTATACCTTCCCACTATGCCAACTTTTGAGGGATAGAGACAACGCTGCCTAGAGAACACTCAGCAAGAAACATGAAGTCTGGAGTCAAGCAGAGCGGGTTCTGCTGCTCTGGCTGGCTGACCCTGTTGCTGATGTTAGGTGCCATTGAGAAGGCCCTAGTCCATAGCCACCCTCCGCGAAACAGAAGGAAAACACTGCCGGCCCTGAGCCATCCTTACAGTTGTTGCTATGATGGGGTCCACTGTTGCAGGTACGGCGTCAATCCATCTTGTCTTCCTCGTTTTCTCGGCCCTTCTACCAAGCATGATGTCCTGCTGCAGGGGTGGGTCTCTCTATGGGACTTTCCAGTGACAGGAGATTGATGCTTGGCTTTCGTTTTCTGTCATCTGTAAAAAGAGGATGATAACCACCTACTTAAATTCCTTCTTTTCTCTTTCCTTCCTCCTGCCCTCTCTTTTCCTGCCTTTTCTTTTCTCCTATCGCCTCCACTTTCTCTCGAGTCAGCGAAACTAACCAAACGTCTAAACAGCAAAACTAACCTAACTTAGTTACCTTCGTTTCTTTCCTTTATATTCATATTTCCTTTATATTCATAGCTTTCATATCTCTAAGCTTTTATGTTTTGTTTTGTTTTTTAGCTACCAGACTTAATAACTACAGGACATCAAAGACTGAAAAATTTAGTGTGTGGTACCTATTAGAGTTTCTTCAGAGAATGTGGAGTTCAGACCTAGTTTGTCCTTACTGGTGAATTTTCACTTCCCTTTTCACATTTTTGTTTGCTTTCATTCATCAGACAAGGAGAACTATGGCAGTTCTTGGGTTTCCCCTCAGTTTCATCGCTGAACTCTGACATGGCTATTTGTGACCCACCCCCCTTCTTCTAGGTGACTTTTGATTTCTCTAAGATATTTACATAAATTTCATGCCAACTATGTTTTTGTGTCTTCACTTGGCACCAGGTTTGATTGTGAGCTCCTTGACCATAAGAAAGGAGCACCTGTGTCTTCCTCCAGCTTAGCCTCGGATCTGACCCAGAGTCCTTGGTAATCTGTGCCTGATACACAGACACTTACTTTACAACAGAGAACAAGGTGTAGCAAATTGCTAACTGCGTGGCTGCTAAACTCCAGGTTGATCAATTGAATTTACCTAGTGGCTCTTGGGGAGAAAGGCCTGGCGATCGGCTTTTGTCCAGATGACCCAGAGACAGTTCTGCTCTATAATGTGGACCACTGTGGGTCCAAATGGACTCAGTGGAATAGAACAACATAGCAAAACCGAGATCGAGGTCAAGGGAGGATGAATCAGAGGAAACCACCCATCCCTATAGTCACATTTGATAGATGAGAAAACTGTAGGCTGACCGGAGAAGAGGTTCCTTTGAAGAAGAATCCTCGGCAGTCATCCCAGTACCCTACGCGGAACAAAGGCAATGGGTAGCGGTGAGGGTTTCACACATGGCTCATGTAATTAGTGCCGTTAAATGTCACTCACCGAAAAATCTGAAAATGGCAGGTGTATGCATGTTAGATATCTCTATCTTTACAATAATAAAGAAAGTGGTTGGGAAAGATAGGGATTTAGGAAGCCCATGCAATCATTGCAAAGGCGTAGACTTCATTTGGACCTTGGGACGACTGCAGAGAGTCCCTGCTCAAAGGGAGCTCTTCTCGGGTCAGGCTTCTGTTTGCTCATCTTCAAATGTGGCCATACGGATAGATAGTTTCCTAAAGAGTTGGGAATTTTAATACTATCTGGCTACGTGATGATATTGAAGCACTTAAAAAAAGAAGAATGAAGACATATGGAAACAAGTAGACAAATGGAAGCACAGATTTTTTGAACCCCAGCATCTACAACCCGGAGATCAGAACTAGGGGCTTAGCTACCACAGCCGACTGCTCTGACAGAGATCACACCAGAATGTCTTGGATAACGGGGTCAAGTGTGAAACCAAACCCACATGATAAGGGTTGGTAGTTTGAATCTACTGAGTGACTACACAGGAGTAAGACATGGCACTCTTTTATTTGTAGACACAACAAGCAAATACAGGAAAATTCAATGGGATGAGTCCATTCTGGAAACTTTGAGCTCGTATATGAATTGGAATTGGCTTGACAGCAATCAAAAATTAAAGGAGGAAATGAAAGTTCAGAAAAGTAAAGTCACTGGTTTAAGTTCATGTAACACATCCCAGGCCGAATCAGAAACTGAAACAAATTCTGTGAACAAGGCCGTGCTCTTAGTCTTGATCCTTGAGTGAAAGGCACCCACAAGGCCAAGACTGAGACGCCACTAGATTAAACAGAAAACTCTGCCCAACTAAGGGAGTCTGTGTCACATAGCTTCGCTCTTTTGGCCTTGAGAATGTCATCTGCCACCTCAAGTCTTCCTTTCCTCATCTGTAATGAAGGGTGGACTTTGTACAAACTAAGGCCCTCTTGGCTCTGGAGGACTGGGACTCAGTGTTCTTAATACCACAGCCATCAGTGTCACTCCCTGAATTCCTCAGCCACTGAACAATGATAGAGTCTTCCAGGAGGAGATATGGCTTTGGGGTTCAAATCACCAGGGTCAAGACAAGCAAACTTATTTGGACTTATTGATGAGCTCTTTCTTAATTGATTAGGGTGAGGAGTTCAGCACTAAATTGGAGAGATTGATTGGAGAGAGCTGGAAGGGATGAGGTTTTAACATGATTTGAAGTTGTCTGATGATGATTATACAGAGGACTGAAGAAGCCGTCACTGGGGACTTGCACCACTCTCTGTTCCTGGGAGCTGCTAAGCAGTGAATAGATAGGCTTCTTTGCCACTGGATAATAAGATGCCAAATTTCAGGGACTTTCCTATATTTTACTCTGTATGCTGCTTGAAAGGGTTCCAGTGTTTTTGTTTTGTTTTGTTTTGTTTTTCCTCCTCCCTTCTCTCTCTCTCATTAATATATTTTACTATTCTGGGTTTATAAACATTTAGGATACCGTCTTTTTCGTGAAAACACCAAATGGTGGATGATGTCGGTGCAGCGGGAGGACCTGTGGGCCCCGGGGGCCCCTGGGAGCGCTCGCAGCGTTTTCCGAGGAGGCTTGCGAGGGTGTGGTCACGGCTGTGGTCGAGGGGCGTGGTCGCGGCCATGGTCGGGGCCATGGACTAGGCCACGGAGCTCTTGGAGGCCAAGCCGAGGACAAGGAGTGGCTTCCTGTCACCAAGCTGGGTCATCTGGTCAAAGACATGAAGATCAAGTCCCTGGAGGAGATCTACCTGTTCTCCCTCCCCATCAAGGAGTCCGAGATCATCTACTTCTTCCTGGGGATGGCCCTGAAGGACAAAGTCTTAAAGATCCTGCCTGTGCAGAAGCAGACCCGAGTCAGCCAGCAGACCAGGTTCAAGGCCTCTGTCGCCATCAGGAATTACAATGGCCACGTTGGTCCAGGCGTCAAGTGCTCCAAGGATGTGGCCACTGCCATCCGCAGGGTCATCATCCTGGCCAAGTTGTCCATTGTCCCCGTGCAGCGAGGCTACTGGGGGAACAAGATCGGCAAGCCCCACACGGTCTCCTGCAAGGTGACCAGCCGCTGTGGATCTGTGCTGGTGCACCTCATCCCTGCCCCCAGGAGCACTGGCATTGTTCCAGCCCCTGTTCCCAAGAAGCTGCTGTTGCTGATGGCAGGGGTTGATGACTGCTACACCTCAGCTAGGGGCTGCACAGCCACCCTGGGCAACTTCACCAAAGCCACCTTTCATGCCTTCTCCAAGATCCATAGCCATCTGACCCCTGACTTCTGGAAAGAGACAGTGTTCACCAAGTCTCCGGACCAGGAATCCACTGACCATTTTGTGTAGACCCACACCAGAGTCTGCGTGCAGAGGACCCAGGTTATAGCTGTGGCTACCACATAGATGATTTTTAAAAAATAATAAAGTGTATTGAGCCCTAAAAAAAAAGCATTTAGGATAATAAAATATTTTGAATTATGATGCTCTCCAGAGTCTGGTTAACAGTGATTTCTATCTCTTGAAAACTGGCATTTGCTAGCTGAGCTCTGGTGGCACAGTGGTTGTTTACAGGACTGCAGCCCACAGGTTTGATGGTTCAAAACCAGCAGCAGCTCTCTGGGAGCAAGGCTGGGTTTTCTACTCCCACCAGGGCAGTGTTGCAGAAAAAAAAGAAAAGAAAAAAACTCATGTTTTTTTTTAAAAAAAGAAAATTGGCATTTGTTTTTTTTTGGGGGGGCATCACTGCCTTCTGGTGGTGTGAGTAAGAGGCTCAGCCTTGCTGCTGGATTTGAACCTCCAACCCAGTGGGCCACAGTCCCACCCACAACCACTACACCACCGGAGCTCAACCCGAAAACTGGCATTTGTTATCTTTTGTTTTATTCATTTAGCTAAGATTCATGAACAATAGCAATATTACAATGGCAAAGTTTTACTCTCCCCATGCCTCAAAAACTACCTGTGGTAGTTACATAATCTCATGTCAATTGAAGGGTATTAAGGGTGAACAGGTGGAGCCTACCTAACCTGTCAATCAGGTCACAGCTCTGTGATGCCTTCTGCTGGACATAGCTTTCTCTTTAGGATGCTGGGAATTACCTCTCTCCTTCTCCTTTACTTTCCTGTTGAGAAGCCACGCTCAGCTGGAGGAGCCTTGTGGAGACCCTTGACGATGCTGAGAGGCTTCCACCACCACAGGATCCACAAGAATTTTCACCCACCAGCTTGTGTTCAGGATCATTGCATGCACTGCATGAGTCTGAAGAGGAATTCATAAACTAGCATTGGACATATGAGTTAATATTGGACTTAAGGACCTGATCTGGACTGAGCTGGGATGTTTTCTCAATAGACAACATACAATATTTTCTCAATATACAATTGATCTCTGATATAAAGCTCTCTCTAGCACATACCTGAGTGTCAATGAATTTGTTTCCCAGACTAACACACTAGCTATTGCCATCTAATGGATTTTTCACTCTGGGCAGCTCAGTGTGTTACATAAGGTCTACTTGGCTGTAGTTTTTTACAGCAATTGAACAATGGGCCTTTCTTTGATGGTTGTAGCTACTCATCGTCAAATTGGCTCTGAGTCATGTACAACAGCACAGAACACTTTCCAGTTTTGTACTGTTCTCATAATTGTTGTTTGAACTCCATTGTGGCAGCTCCTGTTTCGATTTGTCTTGCTGAAGGGCTTCCGCTTTTTCACTGACTCTCTACCACGCACGATGTCCTTCCAAAATCACCAGCTGAGAGCAAGAGAAAGCTAGGGGCTTCTACTCCCATAAAGAGTTACAGTCTCAGAAGAGCAGTCTACCCTGTCCATTTGGGTTGCGTTGAGTCAGCATCAATTCAATGGCAGTGAGTTTGGTGTTTTTATTTGCTCACTCCTGATAACATGTCCAAAATATGTGAGGTGAAGTCTCACTCACCATGCTCACTTCTAGGGAGCGATTTGATGGTACTTATTTTGGACACTTATGTTTGTGCTTCTGGCAGTCTGTACTACATCCCATATTCTTCTCTGGTAACATAATTAGGATGCATCAATTCTTCTCTCATCTTCCTTAATCATTGTCCAGTATTAAAATGTGTATGAAGTGACTGAAAATACTATAGCTTAAGGTGACATTTTTTGGGGGGGCCATCACTGCTCTCCGGCAGTGGGAGTAGGAGGCCCAGCCCCACTGCTGGAATTGAACCTCC
>PVJH01019053.1:0-43706 GCA_004026705.1 Nesogale talazaci
GTGTGGTGGTGGTGGTGGTGTGGTGGTGGTGGTGGTAGTGGAGGTGATGGTGGTGGTGGTGCTGGTAGTGGAGGTAATGGTGGTGGTGGTGAAGGTGGTGGTGGTGTGTCCCAACTTTGCCTTCTGTTCCAGGGCCCTTGACGAAGCCCTTGACCACTTCACCGCCACATTCCTGGTGCATGGTGTGGCTATTGGCCAGACCAGCCTGACAGCGACTGTGATGGACAAAGCTGGACAGAGAATCAACTCGGCCCCACAGCAGATCGAGGTAAAATGGCCCATCACGACTGTGCTTAGCCGGGGGTTGGAAGTGTGTGTGTGTGCGCGCGCACACGTGTGTGTGTGTGTTTGTACAGACAGACAGACAGGCTGGGAGTTGTAGAGACAGCCCACAGCAAGGCCATGCTCTCATCTGTGCTCCTCAGTGTGTGTGATCAAAGGGCAGCGTTTATCAGCCCCAGGGGCCCGGGCAGCACCGCTAGACCATGGTCCAGAACACAGTGTGACTCAGACCCAGGCAGTGATGTGTCGCATCTCAAGGGGCACGGTCCTACCGTGCTCACACCCTGGACTGCTGTCACAGTGAAGGGGGCAGACCGGTCCCAGCTCCAGAAAGCGAAGGCTGGGTGGGAGCTCCTGGTAGATATGGGGCCCGACGGGCAGGCCCTCCCCCACCGTCCATCCTGAGAACGTGAGAGCAAGCGCCCGGTGACCAGGCCTCCACGCACATGAGGATGTGCACAGCAGGGGGTCCTCGTCGGGCCCTTGTCTCTGTGTGCCCTGGGGCCTGCGCCCTGGCATGAGGACTGACCAGGGCAGAGACCACAGGCAAGACCACGGACACGGCATCCATGCTGATCCTTTGGCAGTGCCAAACCACATGACTGTCGCCTGGTCCTCAGTGGGCCTCGGACTCGTGAGGGCCTGCGGTGCTGGGGACGGTTTCTGCCTCTGGATGAACGCACACTGCTTTTCGCCTGGCAATGAGGAATTCGCCTCTGCCTCTGAGCAGCAGCACAGCCCCGCAAAGCCCCCTCTGCACACACAAAGGGCCCCCCTGGCCTGAGCGGGCCCTCATGCCGCTGTTTCCAAGGCTCCTTTCAGGCAGGGAACGGTGGGAGCAGGAGAATGATGTCGGGGTTCCACCCTGTTACTTACAGAGTGAGCCTTCCTCACCCCCAGTCTCCGGCCGGGCTTGCCCTTCTTGCCCATGAACCCGGCCCCTCATCTGAGAAAGGGGTGGGGTCAAGGCCAAGAGCCTTGTGAAGGCTGCCCCTCCGTCGAGATGGCGAGACATGCAGGGTCAGAGGCAGCCTTTGAGTGGGGCATCTCAGAGGCCACATGAATTCACATCAGGATTGCTGGAAGGGCTGCTGCGTGAGCACAGATGGTGGACACACACACACACACACACACACACCCCACGCCTCGCCACTCTCCTGTGCAGGTTTGGGCCTGGGCTGGGGGCTGGGCTTTCTAATAAATGCCCAGGTGCTGCTCGTGCTGCCCCCAGGGACCCAGGCTTAGAGCAGATGCCCTTCTTTCCATGGGGTTCTTCTGTGGTGGAGCGCAGCGCAGCCGGAGTCTGCGCGCCGGGGAGGGCAGCTGGGTCCCTGGGCTAACAGCCCTGCCAACTCCCCCGGACTGGACTCCAGGCTCTGTGTCATGTCTCATGTCTCCCCCAAGAGTTGTGAGCTTGGGGCAGACCACCCCCTCCCTCCTCTCTCCACTCCCAGGTCTTCCCTCCATTCAGGATGACACCCAGGAAGGTGACCCTGATCATCGGGGCCACCATGCAGGTAAGCATCTTGAGGCCAACGACGTGCTGGGGCGGGGCCATGCCGGCTGCCAAGGGAGGGGCTGCCTGCACCGCCTGGTGGGATCTGGTCGACTGGCCGGGTCAGAGGCGTGGCTGACGGAACCGCCCCCCCCCGTCCCCCGCCGCTGCAGATCACGTCGGAGGGTGGCCCGCAGCCCCAGTCCAACATCCAGTTCTCCGTCAGCAACAAGAACGTGGCCAGCGTGGGCAGCACGGGGCTGGTGCAGGGCCTCACTGTGGGCAACAGCACCGTGGCCGGCGTCGTGCAGGCCGTGGACGCCGAGACGGGCAAGGTCCTCGTGGTGTCTCAGGTACGGCGAGTTAACCTGAGCCCCGGGGGGGCTCTTTCCCCGGCAAGGGTGCCTACCTGGGTCATCTAGTATGCCCTGGGGCAACCCTGCTTGTCAGACTCGGTCAGGGTCTGCCTCTGGACCCCTGTCCGCTCGAGAGGTGCTGGGCTTCTGACCCCAGGTCTGTTGCCCCTCCCGGTGACATGGGGCAGCAGCGCCTGGACCCCAAGGCTGCCCTGCCCCAGCCTGAGCCCCCCCCCCCCCGCTTTGCCTATCTCCTCCTCATGGGACAGGCACAACAGCAACCCCCGCCCACCCCTGACCCCAGGACACCCCGGTTTGCAAACGCAATCATGGCTGTGCTGTCCCGTGAGCAGACGCTGCGCTGAGCACCCCACCTCGGTCCTCTTCAGTACCTGCCACCTTCTGTGTGCATTTCCTTCCTGCCCTGTGACGAGCAGGCAGAGGCCCCACAGCTCAGAGGAGAAGGGACTGGCCTGGGCTGACAGCTTTAGGAGCCTGGCATCAGAGCACCCCATCCTTGTAGGAGTTTGACCCCTATAGCCAAGCTGAAGGACGGGGGCGGAGAGGATGCTTCTTGCCCCAGCACACACCGAGGCTCATACGTGGGCTCAAGTGCGCACGTGCCCAGTGACAGCCACAGTGACTGTGGGAGAATAGCAGCAGTGCAGACATGGACGCGCCTCCCAGGACACGACGGACACCTCACGGGTGTCCCCCACAGCTTCTGCACAACCTGAGCTCCCGCCTCTCCCAGGTGCCTTTGTCTGCGTCGGAGACATGCCCGGTTACCTTCCCTGGTCTGCAGAAAGCTAGAAGCCGGAGTGAGGGCAGTCTCCTCTGCAGGGGGATGGCCCTGTCCCGGGTCACCATGACCCCGGGCAGGGAGACGCAGTGGATCTCTCTGAGACCTGGCCGTTTTCTTTCTCGGCTTCTCTGGAAAGCATATGGGAGGAGGGCCCATGGTGGCCCCATGCCGTCCTGGTTCTGTGCTCTACCGCTGCTCAGAAAGGGCCGCTCCACAGACCACGCTCACAGCCAGGCCAAAGCTTGGTCTGTCCGAATCACGCCAGGTGTGGGGTCATGGGATGGCCACTGTTCTGGGAGAGTTGGCCGGTGTGTGGCCGTGTCAGGAGAGTGGCATATGACCGAGAACCAACGGTGTTGCTGGAAGAAGTCCAAGCTGCACAGAGGGCACTGCCGGGAAAGTACGGACCCGGGATGGGATTAGATGCAGCCTGAGAAGTTCCCACAACCCAAAGCAGCCCCAGAAACACTCACTCATCTGCCAGGACATTTGGAACAGGCTTCACGGCCACCACCGACAGGAGCCTGACTGTGAACTCATCACTTCTCAGAGCACAGTTCCCCCCACCCCATCCTCACCGTGCAGCATCTGCTCCCAAAGCGGGAAGAGGGCTGTAGGGTCCCTGGGAATCGGAGCAGAGGAGAGGGAGTGTGCGCGCGCGCACACACACACACACACACACACACACACACACCAAGTTCTCCACGCTTGACTTTGATCCGACTTTGGGTCTCTTGATTGACCCCATCTTTCCGCAGTTTCTATGTCCGCCTGCAAGTGTCCGAGGTGAACCACAGTCTGAACCACTGCGTCGGCTGCCTGGATTCTGGGTATTGGTTTTGTCAAGGCGGGAAGCAAACTCCAGAGATGGCTGAAATCCGCCCCTCAGTGGCAGGCTGCAGCGTGCAGCTGGGCCTCCTGGAGATGAAGAGGCCTGGCCTTGTTTTGTTCTGTTTCTGAAGAGACAGCTGGTGGGAAACTAGACGTCATGCACTCTTGCCTTCCCAACACCTGCCTCTGCTCTTTGTGGTCCCATCCAGCTCTCAGGACCACCTGCCTCTCTGGGTCCCCCATCTGGTGGGTGGGGAGAACTGCAGGAGACACATCTTGGCCTGGCACATGGACGGGCTGTGCCATCTTCAGCTTCTCTGCCCCTTATCCAGGACTCAGAGGCAGCCGGGGGTGCCAGAACTGGCAGGAGGGGCCTGAGTAGTGAGGAGGGAAAAGGAGGAGGGGAACAAATGTTGAGCATATGGGGTGTGCCAAGTGTGACCCCAAGTCACCAGGCACAGAAGGCGGGACCCACGTGAGCTCATGAAGTCGAGAGTCTTAGTAGTCCAACGTCAGCACATAGTCGATAGCACTGTGACGTGACCGATAAGATTCACATTTGGCCAACTTAACAGGAGCATGGAGTTTTGAAGGAAGGAGGGGAAAAACTCTGACTCTTCAAACTCCCCCTGGATCATGCCTTCAGCCTGCACATTGCGCCGTCAGACGTGGAAAGGGACAGAGCTGGGTTCGGTGTTGGGGTGGTGTGGAGATCGGTGTGTTGGTGGAGGAACTGGGGGTGCCCGGCCTGGAGAAGAACAGGCCCGTCTCTGATCTGGAGAGCAGCTAGAGCTGATCGGGGCTCCGGAAGCCAGGCTGGGACCCCCAGAGGATGGGGAAGGCAGGAGCCGGGCCACGTGGGGACAGGCTGCCCCAGGAAGAAGGACCGAGAGCTGGACTCGCTGTGTGAGGGTACCTTCCAGCCCGAGGGCCGAGCCGGAGGCAACAGGGTCTTCCCTTCCCTCTAAACCACCTGCCTCTCGCACAGAGTCCGCCAGGCCTGAGCCCGAATGCCTTTTCCCTAGGACCGTGTGGAGGTGGAGGTGCTGCTTCTCCGGGCAGTGAGGATCCGGGCGCCCATCACCCGAATGAGGACAGGGACCCAGGTGAGGCGTTCTCGGGAAGCCTGGGACTTGGAGTCCTGTTTCAGAATGAGCCCAGAGAGGCCACCCATCCTCCACCGCTGAACCTTGGCACATGCTGTCTCCTCTGCTAAAGGGCCTCCTTTCCCTCTGCGTGTAGACCCCAAGTGGAAGACTTCCCACCAGACCCAGCGGGCGCCCACTCACTCTCTGTTGTTCGTTCTCCCCATGACGCTCCTTCACGTGCCACGTCCCTGGGGTTACGGACGCCTGCTGCTTCTCTTGACCTGCCTGCCCACACTCTGGCCAGCACCTGGCCTGGTAACAGGAGCCCGCATTTGCCAAGCGCTTGCCCCACTGACCTGGTGCTCTCTGGGCTCACGGCAGGCGTGCGGCCACCAGCAGTGATGTCTTCCCCCTCTCACAGAGAGGAGGCCTTGGTGGTGCCAAGCTTCTCTAGCTGCCCCGTTCACCCAGCCACTATGTGATGGAGCCGGGCAGGCTGGCTCCCAGTTCATGTTCTCCTTCGCTACCTGGTCTCCTCGCTGATGGCGGCTGGGAAGTCTGCACCTGTACCCACCCGTGTGCCCAGGGGGCACCTGCCAGCCTAAGCATGGGGAGAGAGGGCACGGGGCCGTAGGTATGTGTGGTGCTCCGACAGGTCTGGAGACAGGTCTCCCTAGGAGAAGGGCTCGGCACACGTCCGGGAGGGTTTGAAGAAGCCAACAATGACACACCAAGGACAGGCCCAGTCTGCGGGCTGCCACCAGGCGGCTCCTCTCTCAGGACAGGGAGGAGCACAACACATACTTGCTCTGGAGGAACCGACCATAGTCGTAGACCTCAAAGGAGAGGGAGACCCTCCCGGCAGTGCCTGTGTTCCAGGGCCCCCTCAACCTGCCTTTGGGGAGGGCCCCCGCCCTGAGGTCACCTGGCTTGGCTTGTGTTCCCCCCCCCCCCCACCAGATGCCCGTCTACGTGACCGGCATCACCAGCAGCCAGAACCCCTTCTCCTTCGGCAACGCCATGCCGGGCCTCACCTTCCACTGGTCGGTCACCAAACGGGACATCCTGGACATCCGGGGCCGGCACCACGAGGTAACTACCACCCTGCCTCTCTTGCCAGCGCCCCGGGCGGGGGCTCGTGAGCCCATCTCCATGCAGGGTCTGCACCTCTGCCCAGCCACAGTCCCCGGGACTCCCTGCCCTTCTCCCGGGGCTCTCAGACTCCCTGCTCCAGACAGGGCCGCACTCTTAGTCCTTGCTCATGTCCAAGTCCTCATCATGGTGTGTGTGTGGGGGTGTTCCACTTCCTTGGCCCTCCCGCACCTGATCCAGGGCCCTTTTATTTCGGAGAACCAGGTAGGAGACCGCAAAACAGGTGCCCTGAAAGGGATGCCCTAGCCCAGCGGCCCTCAACCTGGGGGTCGAACGCCCCTTTCCCAGGGGTCGCCCGATGCATGACAGTAGCAAAAGACAGAGATGAAGTAGCAGTGAAAATAATGTTCTGGTTGGGGGAGGGGGGCCAGCACAACACGAGGAACTGTTTTCAAGGTGGAGAATCACCATGCTAGCAAGTCCCGGGGGCTGGGTCTTCTGAATCTCTGAGACGGCCGCTGGCCACAGAGCTGGGCAGGCTCCCCTTTGCCTCAGGCCTCGGTTGGTGTTCCTGCCCTTCCTGGGGGCCTGGGTTGCAGAGCAGGGGCAGACTCCCCAGGGCCACCGAGTCAGCTGTGGAGAGGAGGCGCAGAGCCAGGCTTGCTGAGGCCAAGCCCCCACCCGCACCCCCCAGGACTGGCTGAGTGGTGCCACACAGCCCCTACGTGGAGGGCTGGTCCTGAGAAGCTGCACGCGGCCTGCCGTGTCCACCAGCAGCAGCGGAGCCTGGAGGAGACAGGCACAAGGTCCAAAACCAGACTCAACTCTCTGCCCTCGAGTTGATTTCAATCCATCGTTTCCCAAAGGGATGAACTAGAATCTTCCCCCACTCCGGGTTTCCAGGAGCATAGACTGTCACGGGAGTACAAGGCAGCCTCGTCTTTCTCCTGTGGAGCGGCTGGTGGTCTCACACCACTGACCTTGTGGTTATAGCAGTCCACCAGACGACCCATGGGGCCCCAAGGTCTCAAGGTGGGTCCCCTAAAGTCAGCCGTGGTGTCACCCGGCGTAGGATGGGGGCCCCTTCCCACTGTGCCCGGCAGTTTTCCGGATGCACGAGCAGTTGGACTAGTTCACCGACACCCCTGACCACGGGAGACCCTTGCCAATCATGACGAGGGGACCCAAGAGAACAGCAGGACTAACAGTCTCAGCCTTAAGTGTTCCAAAACCTTGTGGGGTGGCACCCTGAAAGTCCATCCGTGCCTCAGACCGAGTCTTCCTGTGACCCAGGACATCGCAAGGCTCCCAGGGGCCCCACTGTCAAGAGAGCATCTCTGCTGCCACACGACCCAAAATGCTGTGCAGGGTGTAGCCCACGGGCTGGGTGCCCGGGGTCTCTGCGGAGTGTGCAGGGGGAGAGTGGCCTCCGGCAGGCAGGCAAGGCAGCTCAGAAGCAGGGGCTGGGGCACCCAGGGCTGCTGCTGGACTCTGACCCTCTGGGGGTGCGGAGAGCCGGGCCCTTCCTGACGGTGTTTCTCTGTCCCAGGCGATGCTCCAGCTGCCACCGCAGTATAACTTTGCCATGAACGTGCACGGCCGAATGAAAGGGCGGACGGGCCTGAAGGTGGTGGTCAAGGCCCTGGACCCTACGGCTGGGCAGCTGCATGGCCTTGCCCACGAGCTCTCCGATGAGATTCAAATCCAGGTAAAGGCCACACAGAAGCAGGAGAGCCAGTGCCCAGGCCCCTCTCCTCCTCAGAGGGCTGTGCAAAATGTATCTGCCTGGGAGGGCTGGGGTGTCAATGAGGAACAGGCGTCGCTGTGCCTGGGGCACCCTCAGCCAGCTGGGTTGGGGGGAGTAGAGGGGAGCCAGGGGGAGCACCATGAGCAGGGTGTGGGAGCCCAGGACTGGGAGTGGCTGAGGTGAGGGCCTCTCGGAGGAGGTGAGGTTCATGCTGCCGGGGAGCCAGAGAGGGGTTGAGCAGCAGGCCAGGAAGAGGGACTAGCCAGGTGGAAGCCAGGAGACCCCACAGGTGGTTCTGGACTCAGTGCCTTACCTTATGAGAGGAAGAATCTGGGGGAGGCACTGTGCTGGGCCAGCGAGTGCACAATCGGTGCTGACTGAACAAGCTCTCCTCTTGCACTCAGCAGTGCACTCTGGGCTGCCACACCCACACCACCGTCCGGTGACCCTGGCCAAGGCCGGAGGCCCAGATGAAGAGACCCGCTCACCGGCAGCCCCATGGACATTAAGGTCATCACTTCCCAGATGAGGGTACCCAGGCAGGGGTGAGACAGGCTGTCCAGACACAAGGCTGGCTCAAGGTGGATCTTGGCACCCAGCCCTCTCCTCCACCAGCCCCTCCACCCCCTGCCTGGGCCTGTCTGTGGGGCAAGGTGGCACAGTGCTTCTGAAGCATTGTCAGCCCCCCTGCCTCAGTGCCCTGAGGGCAAAGAAAACCAGCCCCTCCGTGCCCTGGGAGAAGTGGTTTCAAGTTGCCCCCTTGAGAAGAAGCCCACCATTTTTAACGTGGCATCTGCTTAGGGTGAACTCGTAAAAGCAGTGGTCCCTGAGTCATGGAGACCCTGTGGGGGTCACTTTGCTCCCAGGAGTTTACAGTGGCTGCTGTTTTAGAGGACCATGAACCAGCCTTTCTTTCAAGATAACCCCAGATGGACTCCAGCAGCCAGCCTCTCAGCTGATAACAAATGTGTTCACCGTTTGCAGCCCCAGAGACTCGGGATAGATTCGAAAAGAAACACCCACTTGCCATTCCACCCCCTACTTACACACAGGCAGGCACAGATACACAAATACAGACATAGATGCATACACACAGACACAGTTGCGCCCACAGACATGCACACACAGACACAGATGTACACACTGACAAGACACAGACAGACACACAGATAGAGACACACAAGCTCACAGAGGCGCGTGCACACTCACACATGCACAGAGACACACAGACGCTTGCAACACACATGCACACTGTAGTGGGCGTGCATGCACATGTGCATGCACACACAGGCTAGAAACAGAGTGAAGTCCCAGCACCCATCATGGAACTAAAGATGGGACTTGGCAGCTTCCAGACTTAGTCACCTCAGCTGAGTCCCTAGCAGCTCAGAGTCTCCGTTTCCCCTGACAGCCGATGGGGTGGGAACCGGTCAGAAGCTGGGGCTTTGTCTCTCTCAACGCTTTTCAAGGAGTTTTACTTGTCGGCGATACCGAAAACCAGCACGATTCTGTGCCCAAACGTAATAGGCCGCCTACCCTGGAAATTGCCATTTGGCCACTTGGTAAAATCAGCCGATGAACCATCGCCTGCCTTTTAAACAGGGTTCTGCCCTCTAGTTTGCCACAGCCCCCATCATTCCCTGCCATCTTCCTCCGCGTGGCTCAAAAGCACGAGCTCTCCCTGGTCCAGAAAGAGGGCTGATGCAGAAGGACTGCGTGCTTGCGGGTGTGTGCGCACGTGTGTGTGTGTGTGAATGCAGTCTCTATGCAGCAAGGTGTCAGAGCCTAACTCCAGCCAGCTGCTCCCCTAACCATCCTCCCTCCCCCTGTGGCAGTGCCTGCAGGCCAGAGCTCACCCTGGAGAGGCCAGAGCCCCGGCTGGTTGTCTGTCCACAGGCTGTTCAACATTCTCTATCGGGAGCTCACTCTGCTCACTGGGACGGGCCTGGCCAGGCCTCTTAGCTGGAGCTCCCAGGCTGCAGCAGAAAAAAAATCGCCAACACAATGGAGCCAGAAAGGAGAGAGGAGTCTGGCCAGTTTCTTCCTGGAGACCGTCAGCAGAGCTGTTACATGCTGGCCCAGAGACTCAGGCCCTCAGGATCCAGCTGGTCTGGCCAGAAGCCTACACAGCTCTCAGTCTACAGCTGGAACTGCCCAAAACATCGGCTGCCCCTGAGCCAAACGAGTGCCAAGGCTTCTGGCAGTCCTGAGTTTCTTGGAAGGATGGTGACTGCTTTAGAATACGTGCAGAGAAGGTTTGTCAGTCCCCAGTGAGCGCGGCCACATGGGCTCTTAGAGCGACTGGGAAAGTCAGAGTCCAGCTCCAGGCTCCTCACCTCCCAGACAGAACCAACTCCTTGTCACTCTCTTCCATCCCACTTGTGACAGTGTAGTGGGGGGAGCAGGGAGACAGGGGACCGAGACAGCAAAAACTTACCAGTTCTTAAGACATGAACTTACTTGATCCTCATCCTCATGAAGCGATCGCTGGAGATGTGACAGCCCTTAGCAAAGTGTGCTGAAGAAACCAGGTGGTGCCCACCTACCGGAAGAGCGGGTGGGGTCTGGGAGGCTTGCCTTTAAAAGAAAAGCAGCCCTCTAAGAGGATTTCGCTAAATCCGCACAGAAGCAGTATATCAGCCTGTGTGATCCAAGGATTGTAAATAACAGAAATCCATATCTGAAGGAGGGAACGGTATCAGCTTAAGTTCGGAACACCCAGTTTGCAGAAGGCTGTAGATGATAGGGAACCCCAAAGTTCATTTGTAAGATGTGTCAGTCCTGGTAGACTAGAGAAACAAATTTCATAGAAACTCTTATATGTGTAAGAGAGAGGTTTGTATTCAACAGCAATTGAACCTTGAGAAAACTTTCCAGCCCAGATCAGTCCAAGGTCATCAGTTGGATATTAACCCATGTGTCCGATACCGATCTATAAAGTCTTCAGACTCATGAAGCACATGCAATGATACCAGGACAATCAC
This sequence comes from Nesogale talazaci, assembly GCA_004026705.1. Classification (NCBI taxonomy): domain Eukaryota; kingdom Metazoa; phylum Chordata; class Mammalia; order Afrosoricida; family Tenrecidae; genus Nesogale; species Nesogale talazaci. The sequence continues at coordinate 10,681 of PVJH01019053.1, forward strand.
AGGCCAGTGGGTGCAGAGTCTTGTGTATCTAGTGGTGGTAGAAGCATCTCAGCACTGTCAGGGACCTCTCTGTGGCTTCTCAAGCATGTTAGTGTGGGTAGGGATCACTACTTGACTTTTCCAGCTTTAGAGGTCTGGTTCCATCAGGATAAGCCCATGTGGCTTCTCCTTCAGGATGTCTCACAGAGAGTCAGCCTTGTGTCCTGTCAAGGGACTGAGTCAGAAGGCTCTCACCTCCAAGGAGGAAATAGGGCCAGATTTCCCAGAACTCTCAGGAGAAGGCCATGCCCGCACAGAGGTCTCATTGGCTATCTTCAGATTGACAGGCTCGACTCCACCCCTATGCTCTTAATATCCAAATTGACACCAGACCATCACGTGGGGTCCCCATGTGATGAAGCCTCCCGTGAATGCCCTCTCACCATAGGTCAAGGCCATGACCGGCCTCGCTGTCTGACAGAGCACCAGGTGAAATGGCTTGCCGGAGGTGTGGTTCGGTTAAAATGCAACACCTTACCACGGGATCGCATTCTGACCCATTTTTGACCCATTTTATTGTTCCAGTTTTTAAGCTGTTCTGCTTTCTTTTCTGTTGGAAGTTTTACTTTGTTTCATTTTGGCCTCGTGGCTAGGGGGAGGGTTGGGCTTGTCTTGGGTCTTTGTTTTCTGTATTTGTCTATCTTGGAAACCCAGGATCGATGATCTCTAGAGAAAGTCAGGGGCATAATCACTTCCTAGGAATGTGGCAGGGAAGGTGACCAAACGGCCGAGCGGTGTGCCGTGTGGAATACATGCCCATACAGCGCCTTCCAGAGGGGGAAGCAAGACCCCGGGCGGGAAATGGACCAGCCGGCAGCCTGCATGCGAGAAAGAAACATTAGACAGGACGGTGACAGCTGAGCAGAGGCCTGGGCCACTCCTGCTGCGGCCTTCCTGTACACTGGGTCAGACAGTCTGCCAGAGCGAGCGGGCGGGGCCTGCTTTTCTGACTCCCCAAAGCAGCTCCCTGCTGGGGTGCAGCAGCGTGAGGCCGCCTGCGTTCTCTCCCCCCCCCCCCCCGGCTTCCTTTGGCCTTCAGAGGTCAGCTCTGACAGGCCACCAGGCGCTCACAAGTAGTAGAGCGCCACGTGGGTGCTGCCTCGGTCGACTGACCGTGAGACTGGCAGTTCAAGCCCGCCCGCCGCTCCATAGAAGAGAGATGAGGCTGTCTGCGTCTGTAAAGATCCCATCGAGACTTGTCATCGTGGGAACTCTGTTGGCTCAGGAGGATATGGAATTGGTCCTGGGGTCCTGGGGGTGGTGGGGGTGGAGGTGCCCAGATGTTGGTTCTCAACCTGTGAGTCACGACCCCTTTGGGGGTTGAGCGACCCTTTCACAGGGGTCGTCTGATTCACACCAGTACATGAGAGTATCCAACTGACGGCGATGAAGTAGCAATGAAAATCATGGTATGGCTGGGGGTCACCATCACATGAGGAACTGTATGAAAGGGTTCTGGCATGAGGGCGGTGGCGGACCCCTGCTCCAGGGGTCTCCGGTGGCTCGCTGTTTTAGCAGTAGATTGCCAGGCCTTTCTTCCCAGGGACCTCCGGGCAGGCTCGAACCTCCAACCTTCCACCATTCGCTGTCGGCAGCGCCCAGAGGCTCGGAGGGACTGAAGCATGCCTTCTCTTCCAGGTATTTGAAAACCTGCTGCTGCTGAATCCCGAAATAGAAGCCGAGCAAATATTAATGTCGCCCAACTCATTTATAAAGCTTCAGACAAACAGGTTGGTGACTCAGCCCCTGCCCCTCGCGTGGCTGAGGAGCTGCGCTCGCCTCCGACGGCTCATTTGTCAGAGCTGTCAGCGCTGCAACGCTTTAGTGAATCGTGCCTCTCTCTGCGCCTGGCGTTTGAAGTGGGCACCGCGTCCACATCCTGCTCTCTGCCACCGGCTCCCTCGTCTCCTCCCTGGAGCCATGGGGCCTGTGGATGCTAGCTGCTCACAGTCAGCATGTCACAGGGGGAAAGTGCCAGTGCGTGCCCTGCGGAAGGGTCTCAAATGCCCCTCCTCTTTTGAAGACGTGCCAGGCAAAGCGCTGGTCCCCCGGGGAGGCAGGGGGCGGGAGTGGAGCGGTCACAGCCTGACTGGCAAGATGTTAAAATGTAAATCTGGGGACCACCCCAGCCTGACTGACTGCGCCTGCATTTTAACAAGGTTCCCGGGAGGTGGGCCTGCGTATTCATGTTGGACCCGTCCTCATCCACACGCACTTCTGCTCTTCACCCGAAGGGTTTGCCTTTGGTCGAGGCGGCCCCGTCGACGGGCTGTGGTTGCCAAGTGGAGGGACATCTGGACATGGCATTCAGCACACACACTGCATGCCTTCAGCCAAAATGATTGACGTGCCTGGGTCTGTGGTGGGCTCCCAGCTGAAGGGCCCCCAGTGTCCGCCGGGAAGGCAGTGAGTGGAAAGAGGAGAGGATCGAAGGAGAGAGGCTGCAATAAAGCATGGAGGAAGGCTGGAGTCAGAGCCCAAAGGCCTTCCCTCGGGATTCAGGGAACATGACCCTGGTTCTTGAAGGGTGACTGGGAGTGTGCCTGTCTTAACAGAGAGACAGCCTGGTGAGGGAAGAGAGTCCAGGCAGAAGCAGTAGATCTGGCTGAAAGTCATTGGGCAAGGGGCTGCAGGGCGGGGGCAGACGCAGCAGGGACAGAGTCCTTGTCCCCGGAGCTGGAGAGCCGGGGTCCCCCTCCCTGTTGCTTTATGATAGTAAGGAAGTCCGGGTATGAACGATTCCATGGTGGGTTTCTGCCTCACCGTGCCCGTACAGTTTACAAACCACCGGGAGGGCGGTTTGGTTGCTTCTATTACAACCCTGGCAAGTAGGACAGGGTAGGGCGTGCATCCCGCTTAGCATTGGAGGGAATCAGGCCGAGAGGCACACAGCTGCATGGAGAGGCTGCAGGGCCAGCACCAGTCTCCGTCCTGCGGAGAGTCCCCTCCGATTTCCAGCACTCTAGCTAGGCCGTCTTCCCTCAATGAAGGCAGACCCAGTTTACCGTGGGACCTGTCTTGGACAGTGACTCTCCCAAGCAGTTGATGAGAAACCCTGGCCTCTCGATCCCTCCCTCCCCGCCTATGTGGTAGATGCTGTCTCGGCAGAGCAAGAAAGCGGTGTCCCAGGGGGAACCATTGGTTTTCCAAATTAGATCCCCCCCACCCCCATGACTGGTGGACCGTGTACAGCTGCTGTACTGCGGGGCCCAGAGAGCCGGGGCATCAGGCAGTGTGCTCTGGGTGCCAGCCCTTCCCAGCCCACTCCTCCCTCTGTGCAAACGGATCTGGTCTGCTTCTCCAAGGGACGGTGCCGCCTCTCTGGGCTACCGCGTGCTGGATGGGCCCGAGAGAGTACCAGTCGTGCATGTGGATGAGAAAGGCCTCCTGGTGTCTGGGTCTGCCATCGGGACGTCCACGGTGGAAGTAATCGCCCAAGAGCCTTTTGGGGCCAACCAAACCCTCACAGTGGCTGTAAAGGTAGGACCCCCCACCCCTTTGGAGAATCCTAAGCCGGTGTGCCAAATGGCTCCCATTCTCCTTGCAAGTGTGCACATGAAGAGCACCATTGCCACTCAGCCAAGAAACTGGGCCAGGGAGTTCATCTAGACCAATTCCGGGCCGGAAGGCCCTGGAGTAAATGTCTCAGCACCTTCGGTCAGAACCGAAGCTCCATGGGAATTGACCATTGTGTTAGTCCAGGTAGACTAGAGAAACAAATTCATAGGCACACAGGGATATAAAGGAGAGGAAGATATACAAGAGGAATGGGACATTGAGAAAGCATCCCAACCCCGTCCAGTCCAAGGTCATAAATCCAACATTAGCCCATATATCCGATACCAGTCTATAAAGTCTCCTTCTGACTCACGAAGCACGTGCAGTTGAGGCATCCCGGGCGCTGGCAGGGGTCTCCCCATGGCTCCTCGCTTCCAGGGCTCAGGGTCCATCAATAGCATCCAGTGGCGGTAGAAGCAACTCAGCACTGGCAGGGATCTCCACGTGGCTTCTCCAGCTTCAGAGGTCTGGTTCCATCAGGGTAAGGCTGTGTGGCTTCTCCTTCGGCTCTTCCAATTCCTCGGATGCTGCCATCTAGTCTTGTCAGTAGTTAGTCATCTCAGAGACTGATTCCCAGAGACTGAGAGTCAAGTCTTTCTTCTCCAATTGGGAAATACCATAAGACTTCCCAGAAGTCTCAGGAGAAAGCCAGGCCCACACAGAGGCCCCATTGGCTACTCATTAGCTATCTCCAGATTAACAGGCCAGATTCCACCGCTACATCCCAATCATGAAATTGACATCACGAATACATGACCGCCAGAACTCTGGTCCCCAAGTTAATTCCCTTAATGGAAGTCTCCTCCATCCTACCTGGAGGCCTGGCAGGAAAAGAGTAGACTGCCCATCCTGTCTCCATAACTGTGTACTGAGCATCTGTCCTGGAGCAGGTGCTGGGACACTGATCCAGCCTTTAGCCCTTTGACTAGAGCTGTTTCTGGAGCTCAAGCTCTTGGGGTACAGAGACCACCTCTTCCTTCCCCTCCCTCCCTCACTTCTCCCAGCCGTGCCCTGGCTGGGGTTGCCCTGGAAGACTGGGGGCCCGCAGGGGGCTCGCTCTGCCCACCCTGGACACCCTGACATGCGGGGCCCTCACTCCAAGGCTGGGCAGGGAAGAGACACAGGGCCCGGCATCTCGCTCTCCCAGGGCTGGACTGTGACCCTGGAGCATGGCATTTTCGCTTTGCGGGCCACCCCCATGGCCCTGGCTATGGAAGGCACTTCTTTCTGGGGAGGCCAGTCCCCAGCCAAGAGGCAGCAGCCCGGGTGCCCCTCTCTGTCTAGGTAGCCCCGGTGTCGTACCTGAGGCTGTCCATGAGCCCCGTCCTGCACACCCACAACCAGGAGGCTCTGCCAGCCCTGCCCCTGGGGGTGACCATGACCTTCACCGTCCACTTCCATGATAACTCCGGAGACATCTTCCACGCTCACAACTCGGTCCTCAACTTTGCAGCTAACAGGTAGGGAGTGGACAGCGCTGGTCTCTCCAGCCCCGCTGAGGAAGGGGGTCACGAAGGTATGTGACTTCTAGGGAGCGGGAAGGGCCCCAGTGGGGATGGAGGCAGCCCTGTGCCAAGTCTTTCTGTGTGACAGCAGTGTGTCTTCTGGTGGCAGCCCGTTTGCAGAAATCCAGAGTGGCTAGGCTTGTTCAGGACTTGTTCAGGACTGCACGGGCAAGAAGTGGGGTTTGAAGTCCAGCTTCCCCTGACTCCCGCGTGCAGGCCTCCATTCTAAGAGGTGAGGCTGAGCCTGCAGAGTGGGGGGACAGCAGGGGTCCACTAGCCCTACGGTGGACCCTGCCCCCAGCAGCAGTAGCCCCTGGGGGCCGTTAGAGAGGCCCATTCTTGGGGCCTCCCCTCCCCTGGGGCCTCCCCTCTCCTGGTGACCCGGCCTGGCACGAAAGGCGAGGTAGAGATCAGCTCTCAGCTGCAGGAGGAGAACGGGGGGTCTGATGGGGAAGGTGAGGACTTCAGTATTGGTGGCCCCACTACAGCGTGGACTTCCCAGCAACGAGCAGAAGTGCTCCCTCTATTGATGAGCATAATGCAAGGCCACGCTTCAGGGGTGTCCGGTGGAATGGAGCAGGCCTGGGAGCTGGATCGTGTCTGGCCCTCTGTAGACTCTCAAGCTGGAGGAAGACAGGTCGTCCTTCCAGGCCGTCACCTGGGACAGTGGAAACTGAGAAGGGATAGACACGGGATTGCCCATGCATCCACCTGGGTACCGGCCGCCCTGGGGGACCAAGGCCAGGTGCTCCCAGGCCTTCAGCAGCACCACAGCAAGTGCTGCGGCCCCCTTGGGGAGGAGCCTCTGTTTCCTGGAAGGCCACGCCAGGCCTTCAAAGCCCAGGCAGAGTCCAGGAAGTCGGTGACCCAAGAACCCCAGTCCCCGTTGATGAGCAAATCTGGCTAATCAGACTCCCTTCCACCCAGACCACGAGCTCACGTGGACTGAGCACTGGGTTTCTAACCCTCTGTAGATGCTCACCCAGTTTCAGATGTGTGTCAAATCTGGGCTATAGGGGCTCTTGAACCCTATTTGAGAGGAAGGGAACCCCGGGGAGGTCCCGGCCCAGGCGCTTCATGCACAACCACCCACCCACCCACCCCGTGCGATCTGTCAGAGGCTTCAGGCATGTGGCCATGGTGCCGAGCAGGTTTCTGGGGCCCAGGAAGAGAAGCGTGGCTTCTGTCCCTGAGAGCCAGCAGACGTGAGAGAGCCCAGTCTGATGCACGGAGGCAGTGCAGGACCAGGGCGTGCCTCAATCTCCTGTGCATAGCGGGGGGAGGAGGCAGGGTTGTGAGTCACGTTCTGTTGTGCGTGGGACCAGCCCACGTCCACGACACCAAGAAAGAAAGGGTCAGAGAAACCACCTGCAAGGTTCAGGTCTCCGTGCAGACCTGTGCTCAGAACACGGGGCCACCCTGCCTTCCTGGAATGCATTCACCCCCCGGTGGGCAAGGAGGAAGAGCCCCTTGTTTATGTGGCATTCCCTGCTGGCCCTCGGGTTTGCATTCTAGACAGTGGGCCACAATTGATGGCAGCAGTCCCCCCAGCTCGGGGCTGGTCTGTTTGAAGAGTGAGGAGTGAGTGCTGGATGGCCCTGACTAGGCAAAGGTGATGACCCAGACTGACCGAGCGGGCTCACAGATGTGCTCCGCCGAGGACCACCCTTCTTCCCCTGGATCCGCACGCGCCCACCCACCCACCCTGAGACCGCCTCTCTGTCCTGCGCAGAGACGACTTTGTGCAGATTGCGAAGGGCGCCACCAACCACACCTGCGTCGTCCGCACAGTCAGCGTGGGCCTGACCCTGTTCCGCGTGTGGGACGCGGAGCACACGGGCCTGGCCGACTTCGTCCCGCTGCCCGTGCAGCAGGCCATCTCCCCAGAGCTGCCGGGAGCCGCCTGGATCGGGGACATCCTCTGTCTGTCCACTGCGCTTGTCGGCCTGGAAGGTAAGCGAGCCACTCCCATCCTCCGCACGTCTCGTAGGTGGGGGTGGGCGAGGGTCTGGCAGGAAAGGGGGGTCAGGTGCCCCGTCACAGCAAGCAGAACCCAGATGATGCTCGGAAACAGGAGGCCCAGCCCGACCTACGCTGGGTTTTGCAAATAAAGTTTTATTGGCACAAGGGCCACTCGTGCACGTTTGGCTGGTGGCTGTTTTCACACCCCGAGGGCAGTTACGTAGCAGCAACAGAACCCATGGGGCCCCCTCTGTAGAAGATGCGGGCCAACCCCTGCACTGGAGCAGATAGCCAGCCAGGCACTGTCAAGTGCACTCCAGCGTGCATGTGTCCAAGAAGGTAGCGTGTCATTGCTCCCCAGGATCCATTTCTTGGAAATAGATTTCCACACCTTTCTGTCAAAGCACCTGGGGCGGGGCTTGACCCTCTGACCTGTCAGTTTGGCAATCAGGTGTACAGCTGTTTGCACAACCCTGGACTCTACCGTCCAATGGGGTTTTCTGCTCTCGTGGACATGCCCCTCAGACGGTACTGTGAAGAGGTGCCCCATGAACACTTGAAGTGGGGCGATGCAGTGAGGGAGAAGGAGCGGGAGAGATAGAAAGAGAGAATGTGTGTCATGACCACTGACTGCCATGTTTCTCTAAGGAGACTTCACCATCCTGGGCTAGTGTAGCACTTTCCAGATTCCAGCCATGTCCATGCCCTGTATCTGGTGGATCTACAACCATAGGCCATGTAGACAGTGACTTAAGTTCTTTTCTTCCTTCTTGGCTTTGTGCTTACCGTATCTAATTAAACTCACTTTAAAAAGCCAACAAAGCGCTTGCCACCTGTAAAGAAAAGCAAATACGATTATCTGAAAAACGCAGAGTGGTGGTTGAGTTGCTTTCTGCCTGTTTGTTTTGTTTTCATCGAATTCAGTGCATGGTATTAGCCCTCAACCAAGCATGGTGGTCTGGTGGCCGCTTGAAGCCACTGCTCCTTCCTGCGCTGAGAGGGAATTCATGAACGGTCACGTGGGGAGGTGGGCTAGAAAGGGGAGCTGGAGTGTTAGCCCCCAGAACCTTATGTTGGGGGCGGGGTCTAGTAAACCTCACGCAGGGAGGGGCCTGGAGTCATTTTTAAGTGGGATCCCCAGTGTGGTGGGAGGTGCAGAGGGGACAGTCATCCCCCCCCCACCCAGGGACCGAGGGCTGTGGGGTGATGGCCTGACTGGCCAGGGTGGTCTGGGTAGAGCATGGTATGGGGGCACAAGGAGGCTGGCATGGCGGCCTATGTAGACAGAGGAGTGCGGGGCGGTCTTCTCTTCCAGGCATCTCAGGAACCTGGAGTTCTTCAGCCAACAGCATCCTCCTCGTGGACCCCAAGACAGGCGTGGCCCTGGCCCGGGATGTGGGGCCTGTGACAGTCCACTACGAGGTGGCTGGGCACCTCAGGACCTACAAAGAGGTGGGCAGGCCTTCTCGTGGTCAGTACTGAGTGGGCCCTGCTGGGCCAGACAGAAGCACTCCCGATGCTCTGGATGATGCTGACTGTGGCATTCAGGCCCCACGGGGCTGCCCTGGGCTCTGCACCTTCTCCTCGGGGGGCTGTGCCCCCAACCCTCTCAGGGCGCCGTGACAAGTGCAAGCCCCCCCATTCTGCCTGCCTGCCTTGGCAGGTACCTAGAGGTGTCTGATGCCAGCAGTAGAGGGGGCAGGGAGAGGGGGAAGGCAGGGGTGTTCCTCCAGAGCCGTGAGTGGATGGGCTGGACCGGGCTGTGGTGTCCACCTGAAAGAGAAACCTCCAGCAAGTCCCCTTTCGTGACTTTCCAGAGGGTAACAAATCTGCCCTCTCTCCTACTTGGGAATGAATTGGTGAGAAGGGCCGGACCATGTCCACCCTCCCCCCCCACACACACACACACCCCTGAGGAGCTCAGGGTCAGAGCCAGTCTGCGCTTGATCAAACCCAGCAGATTCACCTACGCGTTCACATATTTAGCATGCAGCCTGGCAGCCTGGGCCAGTGGCTTGCAGAAAGCCAGTTCCCAGAGGGCTCTCAGCAGGAGCAGCTGGGAGGGGGCTCTGGAGAGGGCGGGGCAGAGCTGCTGTGGCAGGGGGAAGGGGTCAGTGATCAGATTGTGAGCAGCTTTGACCCCAGCACCCAGCAGGCTCCGTGCAGTGGAGTGTGTGGGGATAGCCAAAACCGCAGATACAGCATGAGTGGGAGGGAGCGGGGGCGGGGGGGGGGGGGGAAGAGCAGAAGAAGTACTCAGGTGCCCGGAGCAAGCAGACAGCCTGGAGTCTGCTCTTCCCAGAGGCCTGTGGCCATGGAGAGGAAGGTGCCATTTCTGAGGAGCCTCCTCCTCGCTGGCACATCTGGCCCTGGCACATCTGCCACGCAGAGCCTGTGAGCTTGAGGACTCTGGGGAGAAACAGGCCCCACCCTGGCCCTCCAGAGGTGTACTGTGCCAGGGGGAAGTCAGATCCTGACTGTGAGCCTTGTGTACAAGGCAGGAAGTCGGAAGTGCCCCACACCTGCTCAGCGGAGCGGACAGCCGTCTGGTGATGCGTGCAGACATCGGAGCCTGGCCTGGGAGCCGGGCAGGAGGACTGCACTCTGCGAAGGAGGGTGGGGAGTACGGCAGACACAGTAGCCCCTGGGCGAAAGCTCTGTTGTGTGTGGTAGGCTCGCTGCAGGAAGGGCTGAGGGTGAGCACGGACAACCTAGGCTCACAGCACACGGGGGCAGGTGGGGTGGGGGTGGTGGTGGTGACTTCCTGCCTGGGCTGTGCATATTTGCGTTGGGGCCAGGATGGTTTGGGGGACTAGCTAGCAAAAGCGTCCTTCTGCTGTTGCCAGAGGAGTTGAATTAGCCCAGTTCATGAGCAGGGGAAAGAGCGAGGCAGTGAGAGGAAGCCAGCCTGTTCCCCGAACCAGGTCCTTGTCTCTGACCGAGGGGAAGCAGGACTCCGGTCAGCTATGAAGGCCACGTTGGAGAGTTTTAGCAGGCCCTCCAGAGGGACACCGTGCTCTCAAGGCTGGAGAGGTCAGAGAGAAATGGCTTTCTCCACCTTTGTGCGCGGGGGTGGAATAATTTAAGGGTTCTCCCAGGGATTCTGGGAATTTCATTCCACGTACGGTCTGTTTCTGCCAAATGATGTCAGATGCAGGGGAATCTGGAGAACTCTGGGCAGAATGTAGTCCACCAGAGAGGTGCTGACTCTTGGTCTCTGAGGCGATGTGTGTACCACAGCGCCTTAAAGCCTCATCGGGAGAAGGCGTGAGTCTCGGAGCTTCTCTGAGCTGCATGCACACTCGGCTACCCAAGTGACACCCCTGCGGCTGTCTCTGTCCAGGCAGGCTCCATTCCTGCTCCTTTGCCCTGTTCCAAACCCACCTGAAGCCACCCCCACTCTGGGAAGATGATGGGCAACCCGGCCAGGGGAAGCCCAACCAGCCAGGCTTCCAGACCCGGCCTGCACTTTCCAGCAAGTCACGGTGCTGTCAGCCTTTGCTGTCCCCCGGGGAAAGGACAGGGCCATCACAGGGTTCTGCTGTAAGCAGTGGTGTTGAACGATGTGGCTCTGGCTCCCTCCCCAGATCACCATCAGTGCCCCTCCGAGGATCACAGCCCATCCCATCCGCACTGTCCCGTCTGGCTCCCAGGAAGCTGCAGCCTCCAGAGTGACCATCACCTTGGGAGACAGAAGCTCCAACCTCAGAGGTATGGACCGAGGGGGGGGGGGGGCAGCTCAGGTAGTCAGAAGGGAGCGGGCACTGCTGCTGTAGCCTTCTGGTGGTCTTCTGATCAGCACAGGGTGAACCGTCAACCCCAGGACCCCTTCCCCTGCAGCGTGGTGAAGAAATGAAGCCCCCCCACCTCCCCGGCAAGAGCAGGGAGGAATATCCAGGCTCCCCCAGATCAAGCCTTGTGAGCTAGACATTTCGGCCTTGGGACGTCAGGGTTGAGCAAGCTGCCGCCTGACACCAATAATCCCAAGAATTGTGGGAGCCTGTCGCCGATTGTGATTTTCATCACTACTTCCCCAAATCTTGCCTGGAAAGTCCACCCACCCCTGAAGCCAGGATCATCGAACCATCCATGGGAACAGGAGTTTGGCTTTGTGGTTGTTGAGAAATAAAAAACCCACTTACCTGATCCAATTACTGACACCCCACGTTCTCGTTCTGCTTAACGAGGCCGCCGATCACCACGCGGAAGCCTCGTTTTCCCAGCCAGGCATAGCGTGGCTGGCTGATGCTCTCTGGGAACCGCTGTCCTCCCCATGTCCTGAAGGGAAATGTCACCGCCCAGAGGCCGCCTCTGCAAGGCGTGTGGGACCACGGCGGCATCCCTGCCTCTGATACACTGCAGGCCCTGCAGGGACAGAGGGGAGGGCTCACCCAGGGTGCGTGTGACCCCGCTGGCCTCTGTGGGTGCTACTGGGCACCTGGAGACCGGTGAGGAGGCCCGAGGTGCCTCACAGCCACTCGCCCTCCGGCCCTCTCTAGGTGAGTGCTCTCCTGCCCAAAGGGATGTCATCGAGAGCCTGCACCCTGAGTCGCTGCTCAAGTGCCAGCTCCACTTCAAGCAAGACATCTTCGACTTCCCCGCCCGGGACGTCTTCACGGCCGAGCCCAGGTTCGACGCTGCTCAGGGTAGGTGTGGGAGGAGCGGAAAGTATGACCCGCCTTGCTTCCTCTGGTGCCCTAGGGGGTCCTTCCAAGCCCTGACCTTTGGGGAGCCGAGGGTCAGGCCCAGCTTCCAAGGCAAGCTTTGAACTCATACGTGGGGCCTCTGGCAGTTCGGGGAGGAGACCTGCCGTTCTCTTTTTGTTTCATTTTCCTTGGGAACTTCCTAAAACTCCCTAGTAGCTGAATGCCTCGCTGCTGGTGCCACTCACAAGCCACCAGCTGGCTCTGCCCCGCAGGAAGTGTGTGAGCTTTGGCACCCGGGAGCCTGGTTCCCGTCTTCCTCGGCCATTCCTGCGCTCAGAGCCTGTGGCGTTGGCCCTGCACCTCCGCCCGCTCCCCCATTGTCTGAAATGAAGGCGGGTGGTCTGCTGGGCATAAGAGACAGCTCTGGGGGGACAGAAGGGGTCAAAGGGTCCCCATTAAACAGCCGGGAGAGGGAACGGGGCCAGGACACCAGGGTACAGTAGGAAGACTGACGCTGAAGTTACCTGCCTGGTCCTTCCACTGCACAACTGTGAACGAGTTCATCACCTAAACATCCTGCAAGGCGCTAAGCGCCGTGCCTGCACGTTGCGTTCCCCCGGCAGTTGCGCAAATGACTCTCCTGGGACTACGTTTCAGTTCCTCCGAAGGCCCCACTCTAAGGAGACTCCGCTCAGCCGTGGCTGGGAGAGTCGGCCTGCAGAGGCTGCCCGTCGTTATCCCAGTCTGCAGGTGAAGCTGTCCACATCTCTGCGCTTGGGCAGCAGGGCCTGTCAGGTCCCCGCCCTCTGCCATCCGACAGGCACATGTCTCCTCTAGGTACACGAGGTACAGAGCTCAGCTTCAGCCCCATGGCCAGCACCCAACAGGTGCTCATGGTGGCCCCATCACCCTCCGTAATACAGACAGGGACCTTGAGGGATGCAGCCTCTGCCTCTGTCTTCTCCAGCGGCCATGGGAACCGGGAAGGGTGTTCTCGTCCCCTCCCATTTCCCTGGTCCTGGGTGGATGCCCCCACACTGTCTTCCCTGCTGGAGACTTTTTGTCCTCCTGGATAAGACGCTGCTCGGGAAGGCGCAGTCTGGGCCCGCCCTACTCTGGTGTGGCCTGATTTACTACCATGGGCGGGCACCATCTGCCAAGGAAGAGCCACTTTCTCCAAAGAAGGTCACCGGTGTGCGGCAGCATATCTTCCTAAGGGTCGCCACTCGATCTATGACCCAATTCCACCAAGAGACAGCAAGGGCCAGCTCGTGAAGAAGCCGAGCCACTTGGGTTACCTGGCTGCTCTACGCAAAGAAAGGACCCAGGCTCCCCAGGCAGTGCCAATGCCCCTCTCTCTACTCTGGGTCAAGCCTGGCCTGATCGATGGCCCCATCGGGTCTCGTGTGGTACCTGGTGGACAGCTCCCCGTTCTGAGATGCGGTGCTGACCAGCCCGGAAGTGTCACTGTACCAGAGAGAACACGGACAGAGAATTCTGAGACAGTGACCAGGAGTGGCCACGGAGAGCTTCCCCCAACTCAACCAGGACACCAGCAGGGGATTCCTAGACCCCTGCTGGAGGCAATGGGGGCCTCTGGGATACGGAAAGGTGAACAGGGGTTCCCTGGTTAGGGGGTCAGAGGAGAGAAGCAAGCATTGTGCCCCCTTGTCTGCAGGCCGATACCTCTGCGCCATCATGATGCGCAGGCTGACGGACAAGCAGCAGAAGCACCTGAGCATGAAGAAGACGGCTCTGGTGGTCCAGGCCTCCCTGTCGGGCAGCTTCTCTGGCGAGCAGGTGGGCACCGAGGTGCCGTTCAGCCCTGGGCTCTACGCTGACCAGGCGGAAATCCTGCTGAGCAACCATTACAGCAGCTCCGAGGTCAAAGTCTTTGGTGCCATGGAGATCCTGGAGAGCCTGGAGGTACTTGGGTCTGGGGGACTGGAAGCCCTGGAGGGACTGGGGTGACAGGTGGGTGGGAGGTGGAAGTCCCCGACGAACTCATCCCACGTGTGCATAGTGAGAAGTAGAGACAGAGCTGGAGGAAGGAGACAAAGCTTAGTTAGGGATGAAAAGCATATATATGGGCTTTATTAGAGGGAGTGAAGGACTTTTGGGAAGAGAAGGGACAGCAGAAAGAGACAGGAGCATCTTGAGCTGGGTGGTCCTGGGGCCTAAGAGTGAGGTCAGGGAAACCTTGTCCGGGATTGGGGCGGTGCGATGTATAGAGAGAGTTTGAGCTACAGGCATGTGGGCTGATGAAAGGAAGGGGAAGTTTCCTGTGCTGCGTCTGCAAGTTCCGGCTTGGGAGATGACCTGTGAGCAAATCATCTTGTTTTACAAACTTGCTTCCCGGAATGTTAGAGGGAGAGCTCATGCCCTGTCCAGGCAGAGGCTGTGCCCTCCCCAGAGAGATAAGCCCAGAGAGATGCCAGAGGCAGGGGTTACAAAGTTCAGTGAGTTGTTCATCTCCTTCTTGTGGGGCTGGTGCAACGGGGTGCAAGTGGATGCTTGGTCCCAGGGGCTGCCTGATTCGACCCTAGCCCATACACATAGGAGACAGAGCCATGAGGAAAGGTTTAGCGGAGGAGGGGCCTCCAGCACCAGTGTCTGCGCCTGGGCTCGCTGTGTGGCCGAGAGCTGAGCTGGTGCTTGGTGCTCTGCAGCACCAAGGGCTGGTGCATGGCACGTCGGTTTCCTTTTCTTTCTTAAAGCACTTCATTAGAATTCGACTATGGGGATTTCTTCTTTGCTGGAAATCACCCTGGGTGTAGATGGGATGGGCTCCTGCCTTTACAAATGGTCGTTCGGTCAGTTGGAAATGGACACCTGGGAAGCAAGGCTCTGGTCCCGGCCCCTTGAGCCCTGGGGGGGTGATGGGGGCGGGGGGAAAGGCAGCCCAGCCTGCTGCTTAGCCCCCTTCCTCGGGGGTCTGGGCCTCATCGGCACCCCCCATCCGCTCCCCTGGGCACTGCCCATCCGCAGGTGAAGTCCAGCTCCCCAGCCGTGCTGGCCTTCGTGAAGGAGAAGTCTTTCGGACTGCCCGGCTTCATCACGTACACGGTCAGTGTCGCCGACCCGGCAGCCGGCAACCAAGGGCCCCTGTCCGCTGCCCTGACCTTCACCAGTGCCTCGACCAACCAAGCCCTCACCCTGCCAGTTACTGTGGTCTTCGTGAGGGATCGCCGTGGGCCCGGCCCTCGTAAGTCACACGTGGCTGGGGGCACCAGGGTGGAGCTCAGAGGGCCCGAGTGTCTGTCCGTCCCCCCTCGCCCCACGCTATCTGCTCTGACTCCCCTGTTTGGACACTGCCACTGGGGAGAGCCTGTTCATTCGGGTCACATTCTCCCATGGGCTCCCCAGTCTGCTTTCTTGATGCCCCCTCCCCCCTCCTACTCCAGCACCTCCGTGGCCTGTCTCTCAGGGGGCTGCCCTGGCAGCAGGTTCACTCCGACTCACCGCAGACAGCGTCGACCCGTGCCAGGACACTTATCCATCAGACTCTGCCCCCCTCGGTCTCCCTCCATGTGGCTGGGGCCTTGGCACTGCCACCCTTCCAGCCCTCCTTAACCCGCCACACCTCTGGGGCGCCCACTGTATAGCAGAAGCAGCCACTGTGGATTACGTGGGGCTGCGTGGATCCGCTTATTCGGTTGGCTGTCTTTCCTGCGGTGCGGAACAGAGGAGTACAGGCAACTTCCAGGCAGAATGTTTGCCCTCTTCGTCTCTGAGGCCACCGAAACAAAATACCATGGCGGGGCGCGGGGGCATGGGGGGTGTGACTTTCAAGAGCAGGAGTTTAGTGTGTCCGTTCTGAAGTCCAAATTCTTGGCAAGAATTTATGGATGTGGTCTATCCATCCATCCATCCTTCCATCCCCTGGCTCTAGGGTCAGAAGGAAGCAGGTACTTGCATGTCTTCTTCAGGGCTGAAGCCACAAGATTTTGTAGCCTGGTAGCTCCAACTCCGTGACCTGCCCCTGCCCCCCCACCTCCCCACCCCCCTAGTGCGGGACCCTGTTTCCCACAAAGCAGCACCTCCGCGGGACTTGGGACCAGGCCTCCTCCTAGCCTGGTCCAGCCCCACGTGACCTAACACGACAGCGGACCCCTCTGTGTCTTGCAGCAGGTGCACCCTGACGCACACATGAAGGGTCAGTCCCCCTGCAGCCTGTCTTCTGAGGGGACACAGTTTGACCCGCAGCAGGTGCTGAACCCCAGGGTTCACCTTGGGCCTTCCACCAGGGGCTTCCACCTACACCAGGGGCCTTCCACCTTGAATGCAGTTCCTCATGGTGTGGTAACCACCCCCAACCACAAAATTATTATCGTAGCTGCTTCATTGCTGTCCTTTTGCCACTGGCGACCTCTGTGAGAGGGTTGTTCGACACCCCCCCAAGGGGTCGTGACCCACAGGCTGAGAACCACTGCTCCACACAGTCCAGACGTGGAGAGCGAAGTCTTGTCCTGCCCCAGTACCATGTGCCCTGCCCTCTCAGCCTGCTCACGAGGGCGGTGCCTTGCTGGTGCCTCAGGCACCTGCACCCAGACTCTCCCAGACAGACACCAGGGACACTCCCCAGGTGACAGAAACCCGCTCTCCCTGTGGACACTCAAGTCCCCGCAGAAGGACAACGTGCCCTGAAAGGAAGCAGGGTCTGGGCAGAACAGGGGCTGGGCACAGTCGCCAAGGTGGAAAAAGACACAGTGCTGGGTGGCAGCCCCTGGCACTGGACACTGGGCCCTGACCCAGGAGTGTGGGGGACTCTCCTCCCCTTTGTGCCCTAGATGGGACCAGCCTCTTCCAGCATTTCCTGGACTCCTACCAAGTCATGTTCTTCACGCTGTTTGCCCTGCTGGCTGGGACCGCGGTCATGATCATAGGTGAGACAGGCCTCGCTGCCGAGTACCTCCCGGGAGAGCCCCACCCCCACCCACTCCTGCTCCAACCAGCTTTCGGTCTTGCAGCCTACCACACGGTCTGTGCCCCCCGAGAGCTCCCTGCCACGCCAGCCTTCACACCCCGAGCCAGCCCGAGGCACAGCCCCAGCTGTGAGTACCCGTCCTGACCTTCGCTCTCAGCAGGCGGGCCCTGGGCAGAGGGGGCTGCTGGGAGCCGGGACGCAGGGGTGGTCTGGACATGAGCAGCAGGGAATGGTAGGGGCCCCAGGGCACTGGACTGGCCTGAGCAGAGGGCATGAGGGAGAGGTGCCAGCGGGCCTGGCACATGCTTGTGACGGTGCCTGGGCGCTCTGTGGGCACTGCTGACTCTGGGAAGCAGGCTTCCCCTGATGGAGGAGACTGGCAAAAAACCATTTCTTTCAACCCTCTCGTCCCCCAAATGAATCCTCAAACTGGTCAGCCTTTATGTCTCCCGAACCCCGTTGGTGGGCTCTCCCCTCGATGTGAGAATTCTGGGACTGTTAGCCTTCTGACCCCACAGGGCAAGCATCAAGGAGTCTGTGCACATGTCCCCTTTCTCCCGGGGAGCAGGATCCTCGGTGCATCCGAGACACCCCCAGCCTCACCGCCTTCTACCAGGCGGCCTCTTGGGCTGGGAAGACACCTGAGGCTGAGCACCTCGGGGCGACCCGTGGACTGTCCGGCAGCCCTTTCTCTCGCTGCCCCAGGAGAACATGGCAGCCAGCACTGCATCGCCCAGCTCTCCCCGCATGCCCCTGCCACCGCCCTCCAGCATGCTGTCTTTTGTGCCCCGCACGAATCCCCCTCACCAGCATGGAGGCTCCTGGCGGGCCTGCAGCCTGCTCCTTCCCTCCCCTGCCCGCTGTGAGCTCTGCTCGGTGGAGCCCACAGCCGCCCCGCCCACCGGGCACCCAGCTCAGTGAGTCCCGGCCCCCGCCCCCCGCCCCCATTCGAGCAGGAGCGGCAGCCTCTGTGGGGACTTGGGGCTCCACTGGACACGAGAGGGAGGGGCCCGCGTCTGCTCCTGCCCTGAGACGCCCTCCCTCCGTCTCCCCTTCCGCTCTAGATTTCGCCGCCTCATCATTGCCTGTGCCACTCCACGCGCTGCCACCTGGTCCACGCAAAACCAGCCCGCCCTCGGGGCTGTGGAGCCCAGCCTACGCCTCCCACTAGCTAGGCCACTCGTGATGCTGGGCTGCTGGGGGGGCAGGCCCAGGAGCCCCCCCGCCCAGACCCCCATGCCGCCGCCGCCATCTGCTGCCCTCCGCGTGGACAGGGCTATGGTTTGGACAGCTTGTTAGCTGCTGCTTCTCTGTAGCGTGTACGTTTGGTGTCCCTTCATTCGGGGTCTTTCCGAAGCTTGGCCTCTGGCTCATCCATGTCTGCCCGGTGGCCCGGGGTTTCTGGACAGCCTAACACTGTGTCTTTATCTGCTGCAGCCTCTCTCCCCTCCCCCTCCCCCCTGACTCTTTCCCCCCCCACCGCCCCCCGAAGCTCCACTAGAACTTGTCTGTAGATATAGCACTGTAGTGCTCTCAGGGAGAGGATTTGTCATGACGTGTTTATTCCTGTGGGGGCTCTTCCCTGTAACATCTCTGTGTCCCCGCCATCCCACCCCCACCCCCAGTTCGGCTTCTGCTAGGAAGCAAGGGGTGAGAGTGGGTGCAGGCCCCATGTTCCGGGGGGCTCTGTCCTTTCCAGCCTCAGGGGGGTGGGGGGGGGTCAGAAATCTACTGCGGAGCGAGAACAGGGCCACAGTGGCCAGACCTTCGACTCGGGTTCCTTGCTTTGTAAGCTACCGAGAGGTGCTCTGGCCCTTTCCCCTGGGAGGCCCGAGGGGGCCCTCTGCAGCTGCTGCCTGGCCTTCCCGCCGGCACGAGCACCCTGGTCTATATTTGCAAGCTGAGCCAGCCGCAGGCCTGCTTCTCCGTGGGTTTTCTGAAAGGAGCCCCGGGCATGATCCGCCTAAGCACAAAGACAGTGTTATTTGCCCCTTCGTTCCCCACAGCGCTCAAGTACCTCAATCGGCCTGAGCCCTCGCCCTGCCCTGTGAGGGGCGGTCCCCCCTGGTCAGCCAGCTCTCCGGCCCCACATCCTCCAGGCAGCTCCCCCAGGCACCCTCGCAGCCTGTGGGCAGGGAGGAGGGCCCCGGACCAGCTATCAGGGCCGCCACCCTCCGGGATGGGCCTCACGGAGCCGCCAGCTTCCACGGTGGCTGAGCACCTGTCCCCTGGGGCTCCTCAGTCTGGGCTCCAAGGTCTCCGTGCCCCTGGCTTCTGGCAGGGGGACAGACAGCTCAGGAGAACCGGGGGACTTGGCCCAGAGCCGGGCAGGCAGGACGCTGCTGCCTCAGAAGAGCTCCGTTTGACTGTGAAGATAAACTATGGCTAGACCTCCGTCCCCTGGGGCCGGGGCGGAAGAGTGGGTTGTGCATGGGGGTGCTAACTACAAGGTCAGTAGGTGAAACCCACCTCCCAGAGAAAGAGACAGGTGGTCTCGGAACGCCAGCGCGGCAGGCCCACCCTGTCCCAGAGGGCCCCTCCCCCGAATTAGAGACCGCTTCATGGCGGTGAGAGGTCGAGGAAAAAAGCATCGTGCCTTGCATCAGATCTGAGCCCACCCTGACCACTTGGATGTCAATTTCTACCTGGTTATTTAATAAAGCGCTGAATGATTTCTTACAGGAAGCGCGGTCATTCCTGGGAACTGGGGCCTCTCGGCCTGGGGAGTGGGGGAAAGGGGGTCCTCCAGCTCAGCTCGCACTCCCACCTCCCAAGTGTGGTGCCAGCGGGTGTGGCCCAAATGTCTCACCACAACTGCCCCTCCCCCTGGAAGGACTGACACCACCACAGCCCTCCCCCCACAGGCTCCTCCTCCTCCTGACAGCACCTTTGCTTCAGTCACATAAGCAGATAGATTCTTATCCAGCCCCTCACCCCCAGCATAAAGTCTCCCAACCCTGCCCCTGCTTTCATCCTCAAAACGCCTCACCAGACTTGGTCAATCTATACGTGTAATGAATAGTCAGAGATGCTGGTCTATAGGAAGGGGAAGGCAGCATCAGGGTGTAGCCTAAGGTAAAATCCGGTCTGTGGTCGTTTAATCTGTGTGCAGACAAGGAAATCCAGTCAGTTCAACAGTGACTCCCATGTCTGGACCAACCACGATGGCTCATGATGAAGAAACTGAAACATTTTACCAACCTGAAATGGATCACACATACATCGAAGATGCACTGGTAAATATTGGTGAATGGAATGAATGCAAACACTGTGAACAAAGAGGAACAGTAGTTGGAAAATACATCCTTGGTGACAGACCTGAGGTTGGGGATCCCATGAGAGGATTTTTGCAAGACCAATGGCGACTTCTTTGCACGTAGCGTTTTCAACAACACAAAAAGGGGACTGTCCTAGGGGACTTCTCCCAGTGGAATCAGGAGAAACCACACGGACTACATCTGTGGGAGGAGGCATTGACAAGGCTCGCTATCAGCGTCTGAAACCAGGGCAGGGGCTGACGGTGGAACAGACTCTCAGTCGCTCAGACGTCCGCTCAGGTTGAAGCAGAAGAAAATGAAGACAACTCCAGCAGAGGCCCAAACAACCACCCTTGAGTCTCCCCGCCTATTCCAAGAGCTTCCCAAGAACACTCACGACAGGCAGCCTGGGGAGCCGTGAGATGCCACCAAGGACATGATGAAAGAAACAAGTGCCCAAAGGAAAAAGATCCAAGTGGATGTGGGAAGAGAGTCTCGGGCTCGCTCGCAGAGTAGTTCAGGCAAGTGGAAGGAAAAGACGCCGTCAAAGAGCTGTGCAGAGCCTTTCGAAGGGTAGCTCAGAAGGAAAGCATTCTCCTGGAACAGGCACCAATGCACGGAGAGAAAACCCAGAAGCAAGAACGCGCTCAGCGAATCTTAACACGGAGCGAACGTCAGGGAAAATTCAGACCTCGGGTTGCAACATCGAAAGATTCTATGATCAAAATATCAAGGATGCAGGAGACATTTTTAAAAATGAAGGGCATAGAGTCATTGTACTCAAAAGGACTATTTTTCATCCCACTCTCTCAGGAGGTCGTGCATGAGCCCGAAACAAGGGTGCTAGAGGGAGACATCCAGGTGCACTGAAAGCCTGAGCCCCAAACAAGGCTCCAGGAATTGAGGGGATGCCGATGGCAGTGGTTCAACAAGTCGGTGAAGGGCTGGAAGCACCCAGTCATGTAGGTCAAGAAATTCAGAAGGCAGCTACCTGGTCAACCAACTGGAAGAGTCTCGTTTTTACCCATCACAAAGGCAAACATGGGTGACCCAGCAGAATGGGCAAGTTAAAGAACAATATAACCAGGGTCACCTGCAGGTGAACATTTCTTAGGATCATGCAGCAACTGTTACCTCAGGACATTGTCACGGATCTGCCATTCAGGCCAGACCTCAAGAGAACACGGAAGAAGGATATCAGTGTGGGCAACAGATGACATGGTGGCTGAAGCACAGAATGCCAGAGAGATATTTATTGGCTTTCATTGCCAAGATGTTAGACTGTGTGGATCCTTACAAACCATGAGGAGCCTTGAGGTTAATTGGCATTCCAGAATGCTTCATTGTGTTCATGTGGAATGTGTACACAGACCAAGAGGCATCAATCCGTGCAAACAGACCAAAGGGAGAAGAATCCCTGGTTTAAAACCAGGAGATGTGGCTGTCAGCACAGCCTCCTCTCACCGTACTTACTCAATCTGTGTGTCACAAATCACCGGAGAGGCTGCAATGCAACAGCAGGCTTGGAGGACATGCAGACGACTCAGCCTTGCTTGCTAAAAGTCAAGACTTGATGTACCTACTGATAAAGATTAAGGATTGCAGCCTTCAACAGGGATTACAGTCAAATGTAAAGGGAAACCGGATGGACAGATAATATAATAAACAGAGGAAAGACTGAAGATGTCAAGACTCTTATCTTGCTTGAGTCCACAATCAAGCTCTCAGAAGCAGCAGGGGAGATCAAAAGACAGTTTGCACTGAGTACATCTGCACAAGACCTCTTGAAAGTGTTGACAAGCGAGGCTGTTACTTGGAGGACTAAGGTTACTTTGACCCAAGCCAGGGTTTTTCAGTGGTCTCAGATGCATGTGAAAGTTGGGTATTGTGTTAGTCCGGGTAAACTAGAGAAACAAATTCATAAACACGCATATGTATATAATGGAGAGGTTTATATACAAGAGGAACGGGACACTGAGAGAGCATCCCGACCCAGTCCAGTCCAAGTCCATAAGTCCAATATTAGGCCCTATGGCCAATACCTATCCATAAGTCCTCTTCAAACCCACAAAGCACATGTAATACCAGGACAATCATAGGCCAGTGGATGCAGAGTCTCATGTACCCAGTGGTGGTAGAAGCATCTCAGCGCCAACAGGGGACTCTCTGGGGCTTCTCAAGCTTCTCAGTACTGGCAGGAGTCTCCATGTGGCTTTTCCGGCTTCAGAGGTCTGGTTCCATCAGAGTAAGCCCATGCAGCTTCTCCAGGTGAGCCCACGTATCAGCTACAACGTCTCCTAAGGACTCAGTCTTGTGTCTCTTCAGTGGAGCATCTCCAGGGGTCTCACCTCCAAGGGGGAAATACCGTGAGAATTCTCAGGAGAAAACCATGCCCACCTAGAGGTCTCATTGACGATCGCCAGATTGACAGGTTAGACTCCACCCCTACACTCTCAATCATGAAACTGACACGCGCACATGACAGCCACAGGTGTGGAATAAGGAAGCCCGAAGAAAAAAAGCATTTGGGTTACGATGCTGGCGATGAATGTTGAAAGTACCACAGACTCCCCCAAGAATAACAAAAGGAACAAACCTCTCTTGGGAGAGAAGTTGGGAGAGTGAGACTCTATCTCACGTGCTTCGGACTGGTCACAAGAGGCCCGTCCCTGGAGGACATCATGCGTGGTAAAGCAGAGGGGCAGCGAAAGAGAGCAAGACTCATGACAAGGGGACAGACACAGGGGTTGCGCCGATGGGCTCAGACATAATTCTTAGAGTGACCCAGGACCGGGCAGTGTTTTGCTGTGTTGTCACAGGGTCACTTTGAGTCGGAGCCAAGGTGAAGGGGCCCACCACCAGCCCTGCCCCAGCTGGTGCCATCAGCTTGCCCCCTGGGATCCACCTCCCCTTTCCTCCAGATCATCAACACCTCCACCTGACCCTTTCTCAAGACCTCTTTAGCCAGGAGACCAGCCTGCCCCTTCATCTCCATCTCCCCCGCCACCCCACCCCTGCTGCTTTCTAACTGGCTCCTCTGCCCATTCAAGTGCTCAAGTTCCTTTGGTCCTTTGATGTTTGTCTTCTGCCATTATCTCTCCCTGCCTCTCCTGACTTCAGACTCCCCCCCCCTGGAAAGACCGATGCCTGAGCATTCACAGACTAGGTATTCGATGCTGTCTGCTTGGTTCCAACTTGTGGTTGTTACGTAATCTGTTGTCAGTTTGGAACTTGAGAGGATTGAGAGTGAAGGAGTGGAGTCTAGTCTGTCAATGGGTTTTGACAAAAAGTACCTATGAGGCCTCTGTGTGGGTGTGGTCTTCTGGGAATTCCTGGATTTCTCCTGGATGTCTCCTTGGATCAGGAAACAGACTCTCTCTCTTTGCTCTGTCCTTGAGAGATGGTCTACTGACAAGGCACAGGGTGCTATGCCCTGGGAGCTGGAGAAGCCACATGGACCTACCCTGATGCATTCAGACCTCTGGAGCCAGAGAAGCCACGTAAAGACCCCTGCCAGCGCTGAGATGCCCACCATGCCACTGGATCCACAAGACTTCCAACCCAATGGCCTGTGATCATCCTGCATTGGGCATCATGGCATGTGTTTTGTGACTCTGAAGAGGACTTTCTAAATTAAACTGATGGATTTGATCTGGACTAGACTGGACTGGGATGTTTTCTCAATAATCAATTGCTGTTATACATAAGCCTCTTTCTTGGACACCTGTGAGTCCACGAAAACCCATGAATTTGTTTCTCTCGTCTACTCAGAATAACACACCACTCATAGCAGCAACATGATCAATGTTCGACAAATGAAATGCTGTTGGCTCCTGCCCAATACACACACACACACACACACATGTTGTTGTGTTTGAGCCCTGTGTTGCAGTGGCAACCCCCCTAATTGAGGTTCTCCCTCTTTGTCCCTTCCCCTCCACTTGACTGAGCACTATGTCCCCCAGGGGCATGTCCAAAGTCGGTGAGAGCAAGTAACACCCTGGTGGTACTTCTTTCCAGACAGATCCGTCTGTTGTTCTGCCCGTTTATGGCATCGTCAACAGGCTTTGTCAACATAACGACGCAGGTGCATCCGTCTTTCTGCAGCCTCCCTTACTGACTGTCCAGGTGTCACGTGCGTGTCAAGTGATCCAGAGTAACACGAGGTGGACAGGGTACCCCTCAAAGTGACATCTTTGTTCTTTAGTACTTCGACGAGGTCTTCTGTCCGGTGCAATACATGATTTGGTTTCTTTGTTGCTTCCATGGCCTTTGAAGATGGAGTAGAGTGGAATCCCTGACAACATCAATATGCTCTCTGTTTACTGTGCTGGCGCTTGTTGGTCTAGGGAGGAGTCTTTTTGCCTATGTAGAGGTATAATCCGTATGGAAGGCCATAGTCTTTGATCTTCAGGGTAAGTCCTTCAAACCTTTGTTTCAGCAGGTAAGGTTGGGTCATCTCTGTACTGCACTCCCTAAGTAGTTCGGCTCTGCCTACCCACAAGTCCTCTCAGACACAAGATGGCTGCCAGGATCCAGGCATCACGTCACATTTCCATCACATCCAGACATGACATGGGCGGAAGGAAAACATGGAGCTTGCCCTGCCTCTCAAGGACTAGAGACACCTTCCTGGAAGGTTCCTCAGTGGACAGCTTCTAGGAAACTCATGGCCAGGACTGGCCAGGGCAGTAGGGAGACCAGGGGTATGCCCCATCATCCTTCAGAACTGGCTGGATGCGAGGAAGCCAAGCCCCTCACCTCTCCAGCTGACTCTTCCGGAGGTTGCTGGCATCCCTTCCACCCACCTTAGAAATGCTGAGCCCAACGGCAGAAGAGCTCCCGGCTGGGCATCACATTAAAGCACACACACGTGCTGCAGAAAGGACCCAGCACCTCGGGCGAGTGAGTGGGACCCAGGGAGGGGAGGGTGCTCACGAAGCCAGTGACACGGCAACACGACTAGCTTCTCTTCCCTAACTACCCAAGTGACTCTACAGGGTGCTAAAAACGGATCTGTAGCACCGTTGGAGGCTAAAAATATGGGATTACACAGACTTTTTTTCCCCTCTCTCCAGCGTTCTGAAAGTTTAGCCAAAAAACGAACTCTCACTCTCTGGCAAAGGCGCTCAGCTCCCTCAGGCTAGGAAGGAGGCTGGAGCGTGGGCCTGAAGGGCCGCACACAGCTCAGACAAGCCACACAATTCCGGGACAGACCAGGGTCGTTTGGCCTTTCTGAGCCTCCATCCCCTCCTCTACAGAAGGACGTTCCCAGCATCTGCCCTACCGCCACCCAGAGCAGCACCAGAGGGGCCGCGTGTTAGGAGACTCGTGTCCGTCCCTCCTAAAGAAGGAGCTGTTAAAGTCCTAACCTTAGTGCCTGTCCAGGGAGACATTTTGTTACGGTAAAGAGGCCACACCACTGTAGGGACTGGGGTGGGGGCGGGGGGCCGGTCCGGACCTAAACGCAGTCCCTCCGGAGTTGGACAAGAGTCGAAGAGGGGGAGAGCTGCAGGGGAAGCATGGCCAGGACACCCCTGAGGAGAGGCCCGCAGAGCCACGGACCTGGCTGAGATCTTGATTTGGACTCAGCTTCCAGACCCGAGAGACAAAGTCACCGCCCTCTGACCTGGATCAATGGACAGAGCCAAAGGTTAGAGCCAGGAATGCCCACCCTCGTACGAGGGCAATAGTCAACAGTGCCCAGGCTTTGGGACTCAAACAACGGCATATTGTGCGGGGTGACTTGGCGTCCCGGGGAGGGATGCCGTGAGATGACTCCGTGCACATCCCAGTTGGGTCACGGTCACCGTCCCCATGGCTGGCTGACTGGTGAGTGTGCAGAGAATTCTAGTCAGCTGACGGCCGGTCAGCAACTTTGGTTCTCCTCAACATCACTTGTTTCTTTTGAGGCCTCTCAAAGGTTGAAATCAAGATGTATTAAACCTGCTACGACTTCGCACCACTTCGATTCCGAGTGTAATCGAGTGTCATCGTTAAAACCTGCTCCACCAATTCAGGTCACAAAATATTCCAATTCCAATCCATCATCATCCATACACCATCCGACAACATGTTGAGTCTGCCCCCTATTATTAATAAAAGTGTGCCTTTAATGGCCCAGTGGAAATTAGAGAAGGCGTCTTTGAAATGCTCAGGGATAGAGTGTTGTTAGAATTACTTTAGGGAGCAGACAGGAAATCTTCATGCATCTCCTGGAGGCACGGGGGTTCCTCGGGTGTCATCTGAGCAAGGGTTCCATGTGCTCCCAGGAGGTTAGGTGACTAGCTCGGTGTGGGTGAAATCCGCGCAGGGGCAGCTGATGGGGAATGAGACGGGCTATGGGAAGATCTGGACTTGACCTTGCCTCAGTCCTTCTTCCTTTCGCTACCCAAGGTCCATGGGGCCATAAGCCTGGGTCCTGGCCTTTACCCCTTGTCCTGACTGTCCCACCCAGCTCTGTCTCTCTGGACCGCCATCTCTCCTCGGTTCTGGGCATGTCTTCCCTGGTCCAAGGGCCCGGCGATTCAGCAAAGGCACTCAAGCAAGTGTCCAGGTCTGGCCTGCCCATTGCAACCCAGCCCACGGGGAGCAGATCTCCGCCCTCAGATGAGCTCCCGTTGGCAGGAACGAGATTCAAGCCCAGAGGCTTCAGGGAGCAGCGCTGTGGGGCACGGGCCATTCTGAGCCTGCTTACTAATGGTGACTCTTACCCGGTGGAAACAGCACAATGCATAGCTCCTCTCTGTTTCGCGCCGGATCGGAAAGCACCTTCCAAAAGCCCCTGAAACTTCCTGCGAGTAGAATCCAACCCATAGTGACACCACAGGGCAGCAGAGAACCACCAGACTGTGACTCTACAGGTGTGTGAAACCCCTTCTTTCTCCCAAGCAGTGGCTAGAAGCTCAGACTGCTGGCCCTACAGATATCAGGCCTGCTTGTAACGTAAGCCCCGAGTCATTGCTCTGTCACCAGTCAATGCTCAGTGGAGGAGTGGCTTTAACTCCAGACCTTGGGATGATACCATCCACTTTTTGCTTTCTTTCTTTTTTTTTTTTGGGGGGGGGGGCATCACTGCCCTCCGGTGGTGGGAGTAGGAGGCCCAGCCTTGCTGCTGGATTTGAACCTCCATCCCAGTGGGTCACAGTCCCGCACACAACCACTACGCCACCGGGGCTCAGCCCTCTTTCTTTTCTTAAAGCTACATATAACCCACTTTATTTTCCTAATGGAGTAGTCAATGAATACCTGTGTTATATGTTACATGTACTATGTAAAGCACCCACACAGAAGCTATGTTTTTAATACAAGTTCATGAAAAGGTATCTCACCAAAAAAATGCAAGGCTTTTGGGCCTGCTGGCATAGCTGCATTGAAGGCTTCAAAATTTTTCCCCTTAAAATTTTTTAAAAATCATTTTATTGTAGGCTCATACAACTCTGATCACCACCCACTCATCCATCCATCCATCCATGGTGTCAAGCACATCTGAACATCTGTTGCAGTCGTCATTCTCCAAACACTGGCTTTCTACTTAAGCCCTTGAATACCGCCCGCCTCGATGACAGAAGACACTGGGGCTGAGGTCCAGAACCTAGCGGGAGACTTGTTAGGGGCTGACAATTGGGTTCTGACACACAGTGACCCGAGATGCAGCAAAAGGAGACACCGCCGGGGCCTGTCCCGTCCTCACAACCGTTCTCATGCTTGAACCCGCTGCAGTAGCCGTGGTTTCAATCCACCTCATTAAGGGTTTTCCTCCTTGTTCTCTGGCCCTCTCCCTCGCATGACAGCCTTTGCTAGGGACGGGTCTCCCCTGACAACACATGCCAAGTATGTGAGATGAAGACTCACTCTCCCCGCCTCGATGGAGCGTTCTGATTGCACGTTCTCCAAGAGAGATGCGTTTTTCTTTTGGGAGTCCATGGCATGTTCATATTCTTTGCACCATCATCCAAAGGCACCGATTCTTCTTCGGTCTTCCTTGTTTACATGCATACGAGACAATTGGAAACACCATGGCTTGGGCCCAGTGTACCTTCCCCCTCAAAGCAACACCCTTGTTTCTCAACTCTCCAGAGGTCTTGTGCCGCAGCATTGACTCGGCGCAGCGTGTCATTCCATCTCTTGGCCGCAGCTCTATGAGCACTGACTGTAACCCAAGCAAGACAAAATCCCCGACCACTTCGGTCTGTCCTCTATTTATCACGATGTCACCTACTGGTCCAGTTGGGAGGGCGTTGGTTGAGTCATAATCCACATGGACGGCTGCAATCCTTGATCTTCCTCAGCAAGAGCTTCACATCCTCTGCGCTCTCAGCGAACCAGAGAGAGCCACCTGTCCATTGCAGGCTCTTCAAGAGTTTTCCTCCCACAAAAGATGCCGTGTCTCCCGAAGGGGGCCTTTCTCGTGGTAAAGCAATTTTAATTCTACGTGAACGCTTTGGCCTCAGCCAGCTCCCATGAATGCTCAAGTGTTGAGCACAGCTAACAAATAGGATTTTGATGCGAGCAAGTGTAGCCCTGGACGAATCGTGGATTTGACACTCTGATGCAGAGCGCAAGGTCCAATGGAAAGCAGAGAAGTCTGCGTAGAAGGCTAAGGATTTTTTTTTTGGTGGGGGTGGGGTGACTCTACAGAAGTCATCTTGATGGATTTTTTTGAAGGACACAGGACAACGATGGGGGCTTATTAGGAAGAACTTTTGGTGACACCGGAAGCTGCCTCGGTGAGACGAAGGCCATCAACGTTAATGCCGAGGTGTTACTTTGCACCGTGACAGAGCAGTAGAAAGGACTGCCCTGTTTGGATTCTGACGAGAAAGCTCTACGCTTTCCCCTTCAGACTTCTTTCTGTTTCCCACCCTCAAAGAACATTTTAAAGGAGAAAAACAGAAAAGAACATCTAAAAGGAACAGGATGTGTATCCCTCGAGGATGCCCAGACCTCTACTTTGCTGTGGTGTCAATCACAGGGCACAGAATTCTAGCAGGAAGGCTTAGCCAGGTGGAGACAGCACCTTCAGAAGTGCATCGACCTAGAGGGAGAAGTATGTCAAGAAACAATACCTCACATGTTGACATCTGCATGTCTGACTGTTTGTTTAAGGTTTCTATGATCTTGGTAGCAATGCTTTTAGGCACTCATCCCGTGTGTAACATACGTGTATGTGTGCGTGTGATGTTGCTGTGAGTTGCTGGCCTGTGGATTCAAACTCACGTGTGTTTCAGAGTAGAGTGACTCCACCGGAAGTTGATTGCCAGGCCTGTCTTCGGAGGCGCCTCTGAGTGGATCCCACTGTCCATCTTTTGGCTAGGAGACGAGCACTTCACCATGTGTACCACCCAGGGACTTTGTTCTTAAAGAATGCTCAGCAAGACATAGAAATTTTATAACGAATGTTCTTCTTGTCTGTACACAGAAGCATATTATAGGCATCTTGCCACACCAATGAATATGGGTTTATATCCGTTAGTTATTCATTCAACAAATATTGAACATGTACAGTATAACTCCATGTGTGTTAGTCTGGGTAGACCAGGGAAACAAATCCACAGAAACTCATATGTATAAGAGAGAGTTTTGGCTGAGC
This sequence comes from Nesogale talazaci, assembly GCA_004026705.1. NCBI lineage: Eukaryota > Metazoa > Chordata > Mammalia > Afrosoricida > Tenrecidae > Nesogale > Nesogale talazaci. The sequence continues at coordinate 40,167 of PVJH01019053.1, forward strand.
CCCGGTGGCGTAGTGGTTGTGCGCAGGACTGTGGATGGAGGTTCAATTCCAGCTCTACAGGAGCAAGGCTGGGCCTCTTACTCCTACCACCAGTGGGCAGTGATGCCCCCCCCCAAAAAAAACCAAAACAACAAAAAAAGAGAGTTTTACATCAAGGGTAAGTACATATCAAGAAAATATCCCAACCCAGTACTGCCCAAGCCCACTAGTCCAACATTAGCCCATAAGCCTGACATCAATCTACAACGTCCCCCTCAATCTTACAAAGCACAGGCAATGATGTCGACTGCAGGCAGAAAGCCCAGTGAGTGTGTCAGCATCTCAGCACTGGCAGGATCTCTGCACGGCTGCTCCAGCACCCAGGACTGCATTGGGGGTAGGTCCATGTGGCTTCTCATCAGGGATGTCTGGCAGGAAGTGAACCTTGCCAGCTGAAGCAGGAAACTTGCTAAGGCAGCTGCACCCTGGTCCAACCATCAGAAAGCAAGAGACCTGAGAACTAGAAAGGTGAGGCTCATGGAGTCATTTAGCTCTCCGCCTGTCAATTAACCCCACGTGTTCATCTGCCAGGTGGGTACAATAAACCTTCACTATCTCAGTGTGCTACAAAGGGTAACAAGATGGTTGACGCCTACCTTCATGGTCCAATGGAGGGGGATGATCAACTCACCACACCAGTACACAGACCTTTGTACGTGTGACATTCTCCAGGAAGACCGACATGACAAAAGGATCATACCTGGCCAGGGAGAACTCCCAGAAAGCAGGAGTGATCAGGCGGGGACTTGAAAGGTGAGTGGTGGTTAACTAAGAAAAGGGAAGGGCAGAACACTGCTAGCAGTGGGAACAGCACGAGCCAAGGCCCTAAAGCGAGGGGTCGGGGGCTAATGTGACCGACAGACAGAGAGGGGCAGGTGGATGGTCCACAAAGACGCTGCAGGGGCAGGCAGAAGTCAGCTGTGTGGCATCGATGGGGCACCAACTCCTTAGCCAATCTCCAGGTCATGCACACTTGGTTGCTTCCACCGAGTTAGTGTTGTCAACAACGCAGGAAGGCGCACCTAGGCTATGGTGGCGCACCAAGAGGGGCCCGTACAACCTTGGGCAGGACACCCCCTGTCTGAGCCTCTATTTCCTCCACTGCAATGTGGGCAAAATAAACCCTCCTTGCAGGGGTGCCTGTGAGTCTGAACAGCCTCCATCAGCGCTGCATTCGGTGCCCACTATGCTCAGCAGATTCCATCTCCAGCAGAGCTGACATTGTAGCGGGGGAGACAGACAAAAACACAAATAGAAGAGTTGGAGGAAATTATGCTGAGCGAAGCCAGCCAAGCACAAACAGGAAAGTGCCACATGAGTCCACCAAGCTGAGCTTAAAAACACCAGGGGGGGAAGCCACCAAATGCTTACATCCCTGGGGCAAGGCCCAGGTACTCTGACAGGAGTCGGACCCAACCCAGAGGTGCATGTGGCGGCCAACTCAAAAGGGGGGGGGGGAGAGCAAAAAGAGGAGGACGTGGATAGTGGTGTAACAGGGCACTAACCCCCACACAGGGAGGGTATTGTTCATGTCTGCACAGGAAAGCAAGAAAGGGAGCAGACCAAGCCTAGAGGGCAGCTTTACCGGCATGAAGCAGGGAGCTAACAGGAAGGTCTGCTGGACTGGCCTCAATCCCAGCTAAGTTGACACCTCCTCCCCCTCCCTTACCCCCCAAAGAATCCACTGTAGAGGACAGCCCTGAAAATACAGCCTGGGGAGAGTGGAGGGTCTGCCGAGAGGGGCCAGAAAGAGAGAGAGAAAGAGAGAGAGAGAACTGCATCTTTGATCCACTGAATCCTGAGGATGACATTCCTGCTTAGAGCAGCCAATGCATACAGAGGACTGTGGGCTTGGCCCATCACAAGACACGACATCCCTTCACTGACCCACAGTGCAAGGGGGACATAACAGGAGACACAGTGAGGGAACAGTGCCTGGTTTGATGGCCATCCCCTCCCCGCCCCCTTCCCCCAGGCACAGCCACCATGGTGAATCACAAAGGGAGAGCAACAGAGAAGCAAGGGGAGTAAAGCAACGCAGGCCCTGAGGAATCCCGAAAATAGACTTGGGAATCGGTGGGCAATGCTTGGCACGTCACCAGATCCAACTGGAAAACATTCAGAAGAGGCAGCAGACAGACCTGGAACGATTTATAGGCTTTTTTCTTTTTCTTCTTTTCTTGTCTGTCCATATAAGACAGGCAAGATAAGCAGTCCTGAAGAGAAGATAATGGGGCCGATGGCTCTGGGAAGATAGGGGAGAAGAGGAGGTGGGAGAAAGTCCCAACAAACCCAGGGACAAGGGAACAATGAGAGATCTAAAATCGATGGCAAGTAAGGCAAAGAGTGTCTGGTGGGGTTTGATCAAGGGCTATGTATCCAATAGTAAGTCCTGAGAGTAGACTGAAGATAGAACGTGATAGTGGGACAGGAGGAAAGTAAAAGGAAATAGAGGAAAGAAGTAGGGACACAAGACATTTATAGAGGTATAAGTATAGGTATGCACATATGTAAATATATAAATATATTAATAGGGATATAGGTCTATGTACATATATTTAAATGTTAAGTATTAAGGTAGCAGATGGGCATTGGGTCTCTTCTCAAATACTCCCTTGATGCAAGAACACTTTGTGCTAATGACCTGGCCATCTGTGATCTTCCCAACACAATTGCCGAAGTCAAAATGGGTGCATAAGCAAATGAGGCGAATAAAGCTGATGGTACCCAGACATTAAAAGATATAGCGTCTTGGGTCTTAAAGGTTTGAAGTTAAACAAGCAGTCATTTAGCAGAGAATCAACAAGGCCACACAAAAGAAGCACACCTGCCTGTATGATCATGAGGAGTCTACAGGATCAGGTATCAGTCGTCAGAGGACCCAAAACAAACAAACAAATTGCAAATGATGGGAGTTGGAGAGGAGACCCAAAGTCCATCTGTAGATAATTGAATATTTCCTCACAGAAGGACCGTAGAAGGAATGAGCCAATCAGGGTTCAGTAGAGCACCAAGGCAACACACAACTTTCCTCTAGTGCTTTAGTGCTTCCTCCCCTACACGATCATGACCCCAGTTCTACCTTACAAATCCAGCTAGACCAGAGCATGGACACGGATACAGATAAGAGCAGGAAACACAGGGAATCCAGAGCAGATAAACCCCTCAGGAACTCCTCCCTCAGGAATGGGAGTAGTGATACCATGAGGGTAGGGGGCAGGTGGGGGGGGGGGGAGAGGAGAAAGGGGAGAGATGGAGAACCAAGGATGATGATCGATGAATAACACACACACACCCCTCCCAGGGGGACAAACAACAGGCATGTGGGCAAAGGGAGACAACAGATGGTGTAAAAAAATGAAAATAATAATATTTTATCAGGGGGCCCATGAGGATGGGAGGGAGGGAAAAAGAGGAGCTGACAGCAGGGGCTCAAACAGAAAGAAAATGTTTGGAAATGATGATGGGAACATGTGTCCAGACGTGTTTGATACAATTGAT